>JAVXUP010001539.1:150000-220025 GCA_033070095.1 Escallonia herrerae
ACACATGTGTGGGCCTGTCATTCGTCCGCGATACTATGTCGCGGACGGCATGGAGGGGCAAAAAGGTAAAAAATGTCGTCCGCGATATTGTGTCGCGGACTACTTTTTTTTGACATGCGTCAGGGCCTGTCAGTCGTCCGCGATACTATGTCGCGGACGGCATGGAGGGGCAAAAAGGTAAAAAAATCCGTCCGCGACATAGTGTCGCGGACGACTGACAGTTTTCGAAAAAGGCGCGATCTGGACCGTCCATCTTTCAGGATGGACGGCCCAGATCGCGCTAGCAAATACTCCATTTTGCTAGCGTTATCAATGGATCAGCTCCCATGTAGGGAGCTGATCCGTTGATAGCGCTAGCAAAATGGGAGATCTTGCTAGCGCGATCTGACCGTCCATCCCGAAGGGATGGACGGCCCAGATCGCGTATTTTTGCGGCGCTGTCAGCGGTCCGCTACACAGTGTAGCGGACCATCCTTTTTACCATTTTGCCCCTGCTCCCCCCTCCGCTACACTGTCTAGCGGAGCACATAATTGGGCCCAAAATGTCGTCCGCTAGACAGTGTAGCGGACGACTGACACAACTGACACATTTCCACGTGTTTGTACCTTTATTTCTACACACAACGGGTTGCATTTCCACGTGTTTGTACCTTTATTTCTACACACGACGGGTTGTCGGAATTCCTCAAGCTCCTTCGGCTACAATTTTCTTCTCCTCCTTCGGACTCGCTTCCATTTTCAGCTCCCTTCAAGTTTCGAGTAAAACTTGCTTCAAGCTTCACTCAAGTAAGGTAAGTTTGCGAATGGTGAAGTTTTCTTTATGGATTGAATGGTAAAATATAATTTTATTTTGTTCGGACAAAAACGTATAGATTTTTTTTTATGTTCTAGAAATTTGTCACTCTATTCTTCAATTTGTGATGTTCTAGACATGATGTTCATAAAAAAGGTGTAATTTGTTAACTCTAAATAAAATTATAGTTTAATTCGATTTTTTGGCATGATGAATTCGTCTATTTATCTTAGTAATTTTAATTTGTTATGTTCAATAAATTAATAATTGTTAATTTGGAGACACTTTCAGGGGTTATGCATACGGTATGTTTGTCATCCTAAATTGGTCTATTCGCCAAGGTAATTTTTAGGTAATATTTTCAGTTAGAAATGCCATTTGATTGTTAAGCGTAGTCTATTTCTACACAGGTCTTGTTTCACAATGTCTGATTTCGTGTCGAGCTCCAACGTCCCCGTAGATGCTAGTGATCCGTATCTAGGACGAACGTTTCAAACATTGGAAGAAGCTGAAGAATGTTTTCGAGCGTATTCATTGAGGGTTGGTTTTGGCATTAGAATAAAGACTACAAGAACAAGCAACGTAACAAAAAAGATATGCTCTCGCTTATACGAGTGTCATAGGGGCAGAAATCCACAGCAAAATGAGACACGCGTAGGCAATGATGACAGTGATGACGAAATAGGATATTCGCGTAGAAGACGGGACTGCTTTGAGCGCACAAATTGCCAGGTCAAGATGTTCGTAAGCTACAAAGCCAATCATGATCATTGGCTTATTACCAGCCTGGAACTGGCACACAATCACCCGTTAGTAACTCCTTCTAAGGTGAGTCAGATGCATCAACACAAGAAGATGGGTAAGGTCGCGAGGAGCCTAATTCACACAATGAGCAATGCGCGAATTGGACCTACTGAGATTGTTAATGTTCTTGCTGAACAGGCTGGGGGAATTCAAAATTTAAACTTTAACACGACAGACGTTCGTAACGCGGTCCGAACCCATAGACGAGCCGCGTATGACCTCAATGATGCGCAATCGACAATGAGCCTATTGAAACGGATGCAGATGGAGGACCCGCAGTTTACCTTCGACTATAAACTTGACGACGAGCATCGAGTTAGTACAATTTTTTGGGTCGACGGTCGTTCGAGGCTAGCTTATAAGCATTTTGGGGATGTCGTGACTTTCGACACCACATACCGTACCAACAAGTACTCGATGCCGTTCGCTCCTTTCACCGGCGTCAATCATCATTATCACTCCATCCTGTTCGGGTTCGCCTTGTTAAGGGACGAGAGCGAGGGTTCTTTTGTATGGTTGTTTAGGACGTGGCTGGAAGCAATGAACTTCAAAGCACCCAAAGTGATCATCACCGATCAAGATTTGGCAATGAAGAAGGCTATTGCGACCGTCTTCCCAGACACCCGGCACAACTTGTGCACTTGGCACATAAGCAACAAATACCCTGAACGTCTGCATCACGTGTACGCAAAGTATCCAGACTTTAAACAGGATTTTGACAAGTGCATTACCAAGTCATTAACGATTGAGGAATTCGAGGAGAGGTGGGAAAAGCTTGTTCGGGATTACTCATTGCAAGACAACGAGTGGCTCCAGCACTTGTACGAGCGCAAAGAGCAATGGATTGGCGTTTACACGAGGAGGTATTTTTCAGCGGGCATGAAAACGACGGGCAGGAGTGAATCTATGAATGCCACGTTCGATAGTTATGTGGGTACAGCTACCAATTTGAAGACTTTCGTTGCATCCGCACAAAAAGCGGTAGCTTCGTTGTTCGTAAAAGAAAGGGCTGCCGACTTTGCAACAACGTACAAACAAAGGAGAAGGTTGCTAGAGACCCCGCTGGAGCTGAACGGTGCCAAAGTCTATACGAAGGAGATCTTCTTGCTATACCAAGTAGAGCTGCGAAAATCGGGACGATACAGTATAAACAAGGTGGCAGAAATGTCTACGCGTGAGTACAAGGTTTATTCGCTCGTGAATGACCTCGTCCCTGAGAAGCTGCGCAGAATTTATACGGTGAGCCACGACACATTGACGGACTCGGTGACATGTGTTTGCAAGAAGTTTGAGTTCCATGGCATCCTGTGTAGACACATTCTGCGGTTTTTCACCCAGAAGAATATCAGGACAATCCCCGATAAATACGTCTTGCCACGGTGGACGAAAGGTGCAAACAGGTTGCACGGTACCATTTCCTTTCCGGAGCACCCGTATACTGACTTTGAAGAATCAGAGACGTTGCGGTATAATCATCTGGTGACGATGTTCACCCGTTTGTCCGTAAAGGCTGCTGCTACAATGGTCGGTTATAAACATCTCCTCGAGGTAGCTCAGCAGCAAGAGCCCATCGTCGACCAGTTGGAAGCAGCTTCAGTCACCAATGCGGTTGACACCGAGCCTACGACGGAATCCGAAGATGACGAGCCGGGGGAGGAAGGCGACAATGATATCCGGCCGTTGGATCCAATTATATCGCAAACGAAAGGCCGCAAGAGATCTACGCGGATGAAAAGCTCAATTGAAACGGCAACTCAACCTAAAAAGCTGCGAAGGTGTGCATTGTGCAACAAAATGACCGACCACGACAAGCGGAACCATTACAAGGCACTGGGGATAAGTCCAGGGGGTTTGCAAGATGGGGCAGAAGATGACGCCGAAGATGAGGACGGACAAGCTGCAGTGGACCTTTAATTTTTTGTATAAGTTTGACATTTGTAATAATTTTTATATAAGTTTGACATTTGTAATAATTTTTTCTAATAATTTTTCAACCGAATACCGGAATTATTTTTTCTGATGTAGCGATTTCTGATGCATAGTCCTAATTTTTTGGTTATCATTTATGTCCGCTATACAATATAGCGGACGTCATCGCAGAAAAACTTTTGGACTTCATTTATGTCCGCTATACAATGTAGCGGACGTCATCGCAGAAAAACTTTTGGTCTTCATTTATGTCCGCTATACAATGTAGCGGACGTCATCGCAGAAAAACTTTTGGTTTTCATTTATGTCCGCTATACAATGTAGCGGACCTCTATCCTATTGTATATATTAATCAAAACGGGCAACAGCTTTTATCAGTCCGCTATACTCTCTCTCTCTCGAACATCTAACCCAAGCCGCTACCCCATCTACGGCGACCCACATCTCCGGCGACACCACCGTCCTCCCCTCATCGCCGACCTCGATGGCTTCTGGATCGGAGACCACCTACGATTTTATTGGCAACTTGCACCTAGCAGGCAAACACTTTTTCAAAGTCATGATGCCGGGATTTGAGAATGAACTTGTAGCCCATCCCTCTTTCTCTGTATTTTCGTGTGTTAAAAGTTTGATCTTTTGGTTAAAAACTAACCTATTTTTTGTATTGTGTTTGTTAGGACATACCGGAAGCCTTTACCAATCAATTTACAACAATTCATGACAGTTCAAGATTATATAGCCGCAAGGGGGCCTGGCAGGTTGAAATCAAGCTGAAGCCCGGCCGACCCCAAAAAAAGCAATTCGCAGAGGGTTGGAACGTCTTCGTGCGCCAGCATGGCCTCGAACTCGGGGACTTTGTAGTGTTTGAACACCTTGGGTGGTGGGATTTTCAAGTTGTAATCTTTGATCGGAGCGCTTGTGAAAAAATTTATTTCCCCCAATGTGAACCCTAATTTATTAATAATAACCAAATTTATTGTATACATGTTCATTATGTTTCCAAATTTTTTCTCGCTTAATTGTGCCGTTTGAGATACATTGTCTTCGGACGCCAATTTATTAAAACTGCATAACGCGACATTGTCTAGCGGACGGGCCAGCAGAATGCCTTCCAAAATTTTCCCACCCCCACCGTCCGCAACATTGTCTAGCGGACGGACCAGCAGATTGTCTTAACCCAACACTTAGAAAATTCACTTCCCCCACCGTCCGCGACATTGTCTAGCGGACGGTCCAGCAGAATGCCTTCCAAAATTTTCCCCACCCCCACCGTCCGCGACATTGTCTAGCGGACGGACCAGCAGATTGTCTTAACCCAACACTTAGAAAATTCACTTCCCCCACCGTCCGCGACATTGTCTAGCGGACGGGCCAGCAGAATGGCTTATTCCCCACCCCCACCGTCCGCGACATTGTCTAGCGGACGGACCAGCAGAATGTCTTAACCCAACACTTAGAAAATTCACTTCCCCCACCGTCCGCGACATTGTCTAGCGGACGGGCCAGCAGAATGCCTTATTCCCCACCCCCACCGTCCGCGACATTGTCTAGCGGACGGGCCAGCAGAATGCCTTATATCAACACTTGGAAAATTTTCCCCACCCCCACCGTCCGCGACATTGTCTAGCGGACGGCCAGCAGAAAGCCTTATATCAACACTTGGAAAATTTTACCCACACTTAGAAAATTCACCCAACACTTAGAAAATTCACTTCCCCCACACTTAGAAAATTCACTTCCCCCACTGTCCGCGACATTGTCTAACGGACAGATTTTGCTTTTCAATCATTCTCAGTGAGAGCCAAAAAAACCAAACTCAAATCATCTTCAACGGAAATCAGACAAAACAATCAATCAATAATCTTCAACACAAATCAATGAGAGCTTTCTAAATATTCATAGTTTATTAAAAAAAAATAAAGTGTAATGGTACAATGTCAACGGGGGGAATCATGTTGGGAGGGATTCTCGGCATTTGCCGGATTTACAATACACGTAACCGCTCTAGGCCGGCCTTTCATAATTTGCCAAGCCATTCTATATCTAAAGGTGTCTACTTCTGCTTGGCTCCACACCGCCGCCTTGAGGCTCTCGGACCGGCAAATGTAATCCATGTACATGCAAAGGAAAACGCCGCAGTCCGAAGTGTTACGTTGCTTGGGCCTCCTCTTCTTCAGTCGCCAATCGAGCTTTGGCCGCGCCGGTACAGGGTTACCACGGACACCATTGACCATTGCACAAAATATATTCTGCAAGAAACATAAAACGGCGTAAGACACGAGTTATAACATTTATGCCAAGTTACAATAACTGTTAAACAACAATCGTAATATTACCATTGAATCCAACTGGGCTTTGTACATCTGCAGCACAGGCATAAAGGCGGTATCGTCGTGGAGACTGTCGATCACCGATACGACTTTCTCCACCGGTTCATAGCAAACCAAGTACCAGTGGCTTTCCCCTAAAAATGGGATTAGAAACACGTCGGCAACACTTGCGCTCACTGGACTATCCCTAGCAAGATACGCTCGTAGGTTAGCGGACGGTCTCCACTGGCCCAACTTTTTCTTCCGCCTTTGCTCGACCCACTCATGCCATTCAGACACTAGGAGGCTATGAAAAAAGGCATCAACCAAAAAAACGGCCGGGTACTCGTTCAGCCGCTCCCGACCCCTTTCCTTCAGAATCTCCACGTATGTGGAGATGACACCGTTGTCTAACCAACTCCCCGGAGCCAGGGAGGCCATTTCTCCCCACTCGCAAGTGTAATCCATGCCCTCCGGATGATTCACACTATACAACGCTTTGTCCCGGGGGAAGCCGCTAAAATAACGCTCTGTGATTATTTGGCATTTATGCGGCTTTAGGGGCTTCACTGGATGCCCTTTGCGATATTGCCCTCGGGGGTCGACGGGGGGATATTGCACTCCTTCCGGGGGGTCGACCGGGGGATATTGCCCTCCTTCGGCAGTAGATGGTCCTGCCCATGGGACAATGGGCAGTGTCTCCGACAGACTGATGTGTCCGAAACCCCAGTCTTGCGTGACTTGACTCTGAGAGAAGGGTTGGGGTTCCGAGTCCAATAGCAAAGAGAAGGAGGGCACACTGTAGTCTTCCCACGGCGCTTGAGCCTGGCCCATGGTGCTTGGCTGTCCCCAATCACCACCCATTCCCGGTACAGATGGACCACCATATCCCTGGCTCACTCCCGAAGTCTGTCCCGAGGGATCGGTGTATCCCTCGCTCACATATGGGGGCTGCCACCCCGGATAACCCATTCCCGGGCTGACGCCGGAAGGCTGGCCCGATGCTTGGTGTAAAAAATTCCCGCAGCCATACGCCAACGCATCAGCCTGTTGGCGAAGCTCCTCGCCCATTGCATCCACCAAATCCTTCCGCTCGCGCAACTTCTGGAAGAAGGCGAACGAGGCATTAACCTACATCCAGAGAGATAATAAATAAGTAACTTCATACACAGTTAGAATCATCAAGTTCAATTAAAGCACTTATTGGCCAACTTACCAGATTGTATGCCATGTGCTCATCGATCTGACCCCTAGGGTGGTACTTCTCCCCGCGTTCAAACCTTACTGGAGCTACTCTCCTCCGGGTGATGCGGTAGTACCACCCATTGTACTGTTCGATGCTGATCACGGGGTCAGGCTCCGACACAATGGCCGCCAGCGTGTCCTGCCAGGAATCCCAAACCTCAAGTTCTCGTGCGCACAAGTCGTGCGCATTTGCCTTGCCAAACCGAGGGACACCCGGTGGGTTCCTGTTAAGCCTCATATCCGGCGCGCCTGCTGGCAACCCCTGCAGGCACTCAAAATGGCGCATAGCGCGATCTGGCAGCTGCCACTCTGCGACCTCGAAGTGGATCAGGGGTGTGCGTTGTAACCCAGAGAGCGTGAAGACGAACGACTCTCCCACCCGTCGCGCCAAATGTTTGTACGGTGCCCATCGCATCTGGCCAGGAGATAACGAGTCGAGCTCCCCCCGATAGTACGTAATGTTGTGATGGGGATCGTCTCTCCTCTGGTAGTGGCTGTCCTTCCGACTGTACTCCCAGGCGCACAACCGAGGCCACACATTATCGGTTCCGTCCCTACGCGTGGGTGCGCCGGTAGCAAGGTGTTCATAAGACCACACCTGAGAGCAAAGACAAATTAAATAAAGTATCGTCAAATTTTATTGTCAATTCAACCCAAAAAAAAAGAAACGAGCGAGTAATCAAGAATTGTATGATATACCTGCAATAGCGAGAGACATGCACATATCGCTTTGGAGTCGGGCCTCGTTGCCTTGTGCAATGCTCGGTAGAGGTACGCAAGAGTTGCGGCTCCCCAGGCATAATCCCCAACCTCCAGCAGGTTACCCAACAACGGTAAATATTTGACGCTGACGGTATTCTTCGACGTTGTTGGGAACAGAATTGCCCCCATCACCCACAAGAGGAAAGCTTGTGTGTACAGCACAAGCATCTGATCCGTGTAGTTATCCGGCAGAACCTTGTAGGTATCTACCAACCATTTCAACTTGATACCCCCAGTGCTAAATTGATCCTGGGGTATCGAAGTAAAGAAGTCCCTAGCGGTCCTCTTATTCGTTGCTTCCGACGGAGGAGCTATTACCGGCCGCCCCGTCACCGGTAACCCTAAGATGAACCCTACATCTTCTAGGGTAATTGTCAGCTCTCCGAGAGGGAAGTGAAACGTATTCGTTTCACTTCTCCACCTTTCAACAAGGGCACCTATTAAGTGCCGGTCAAGTTGTTGAAAGATCTGCCCACGCGTGAAAATCCCAAACCCAATCCCACGCAGTAATCTTTTCTGGGTTCTGTTCAATTTCCATTCTTTAAAATTATCGGATACTTCTACCGTGTTGAGAAGTGCTCTTTCCTACGAATTAATAAATACAATTTAAGCAAATTAAACGATATACAACGTTCCCAAGAATAACAAAGTTGATAAAATAAGTATCTTACTCCACCATCCCATATGAGCGTACTGATATGGTTTGCTTGGTCGTATAATACGGACGGATCTTCTGGTCCAGGGTTGAAATCCATTTTTCGCAACTGAAATTATGCAAAACGGCAAGGTTGGAAGCGTAAACATTCTCAAACATACAACGCTAGCACAGTCAACGCTAGCATGTGATCAGATAATACTCACATAAGTTCACATGCTGTGTATATGCAATGTACATAGATACAAACAGACACGGGAATGGGATTTTACAAGTGAAATCACATGATCTATATATATGTATAGATACATTGACAAACGCTAGCACAATGCAGCGTTTCGCACACATTCAAAATCATGCATAAGCCGCGATAACAACTCTAGATTATGAACAAATAAAGGATTGGTTTGTGAACTTACGTGATTGATTCGTCGAATAAAGGATTTCTTGAGAAGAAATTGCGCCGATCTACTTGCCAACACCGCTAGAAGAATTGTGAGAAGAAGGAATGAATAGCAGTTTAGAAGGAATGAATAAGGGTTTCGGAGTAAAGAAAGGGAAAAACAGTCCGCTACACTGTCTAGCGGACGGTAAGATAATGACAAAGTAACAGTCGTGTTGACTGTGTCAGTCGTCCGCTACACTGTCTAGCGGACGACATTTTGGGCCCAATTATGTGCTCCGCTAGACAGTGTAGCGGAGGGGGGAGCAGGGGCAAAATGGTAAAAAGGATGGTCCGCTACACAGTGTAGCGGACCGCTGACAGCGCCGCAAAAATACGCGATCTGGGCCGTCCATCCCTTCGGGATGGACGGTCAGATCGCGCTAGCAAGATCTCCATTTTGCTAGCGCTATCAACGGATCAGCTCCCATATATATATATATATATATATATATATATATATATATATATATATATATGTATGTATATATACATGTATGTATATATATACATATATATATATATATATATATATATACATGTATATATATATGTATGTATATATATGTATATATACATGTGTATATATATACATATATATATACATATGTATATATATACATATATATGTATACATATATATATACATATATATATATACATATATATGTATATATATATATATACATATATATATACATATATATATATATATACATATGGGAGTTGATCCGTTGAGAGCGCTAGCAAAATGGGTTAAGTTGCTACGCGATCTAGCCGTCCACGGGCGATCTGTGGACGGTCCAGATCTTTTTTTTTGCGTTTTTTTTAAGTCCGTACGCTACATAATGTAGCGGACAATTTTTTTGACAAAAATACCCTCCAGCTTCGTCCGCTACATTATGTAGCGGACAGAGGAGGTACTTTTTTCTGGTTCTTTCTCTCTCCTTTGTCAGATTAATTTTCAGACATGTTTGATGTCCGCTACGTTATGTAGCGGACGACTGTACTGCACTTGTCTTTTCCATCTCAGTCTCCTTCGCTTTCTCTCTTTCCTTCTCAGCTCCAAGAATTGGCCTTTTTCCCTCCAGTGCAAAATGTGCAATGCAATACCCAACACCACCGTCACCGACCACCACTGTCTGATCGTCGCCGTCGCCGCCGCCACCAACCACCACAATCCAAACCACAACCAATCAAACTGCTATTGCCCACCCACCATTAAACTGCCATCAACCCACCACCACGATCCAATCGTCCATGCTCCCAATGGCCACAGCTAAACTGTCGCCGAACCCAACCACCATCGTCCAAACCGTCGCCATCAATTTTGCACTCAAATCGTCGCCGGCCGACGAGCTCTTCTCTGACGGCACTGAGACTGTCCAACCCGTGCCATGCCGTCCCATCACCGTCATTACCAGGCAATCGGCGCACCACCAGCTCCAATCGGCGCACCACCAGCGCCAATCGGCCCAACCACCAATGCTCTCAACACAGTTTTCCACAGGTCCAGGCACCACAAAACCACCGCCGTCACTATGAAGCTGCCGGAGCAGTAATACAAACACAATAACTCAACCTTTCAACAAAAAAAGGAGAAAGAGAAGAGAATTAGGCAATGGCGGCATCTCGTCGCTAGGGCGGAGTTGTACATGAAGCAGGCGCGTGGCGGGGGCGCGTCTTCGTGGGAGCGTTGGCTGTGGTGGTCGAAGCTCGGGGAGGAGGCAAAGGCCTTTGCTGCAGTGACGCCAAAGTCAAGCTCGGCCGTGTTGTGGGCCGTTGTCGTTGCTGCAAGGAGGATGGAGAGAGAGAGAGAGAGAGAGAAGAGAAGAAAAAGAAGAAGAAATGAGGGGAGATGAGGTCAGACATGTCAGGAGAGAAAAAGAAGTGTGCCTCTGTCCTGTCCGCTACATTATGTAGCGGACGGAGTTGGAGGCTATTTATGTCAAAAACTTGTCCGCTACATAATGTAGCGGACACCAGACATGTCAGAAAATTAATCTGACAGAGGAGTCAGAAAAAAAGTACCGCCTCTGTCTGCTACATAATGTAGCGGACGTAACTGGAGGGTATTTTTGTCAAAAAATTGTCCGCTACATTATGTAGCGGACAGACTTAAAAAAAAGCAAAAACAAAATCTGGACGGTCCACAGATCGCGCGTGGACGGCCAGATCGCGCTAGCAACTTCTCCTATTTTGCTAGCGCTATCAATGGATCAGCTCCCTATACATATATACACACACACACACACACACACACATATATATATATATATATATATATATATATATATATATGGGAGCTGATCCGTTGAGAAAATAAGAGATTTTGCTAGCGCGATCTGGCCATCCATCCATCCCTTCGGGATGGACGGCTTAGATCTTTTTTTTTTCAGAAGTTGTCAGTCGTCAGCTACATAGTGTAGCGGACGAACCTTTTTACCATATTGCCCCTCCTCCCCGTCTGCTACACTGTATGGCAGACGACTTTTGGCCTGACATGTGACAGTCAAAAAGTTGTCCGATATACAGTGTAGCGGACGACTTTGCGCCTAACAGTGGTCAAGTCATCCACAACCCCCTGACAGTTGTCACACTAGTCCTGGGGCGATTGGACTGTTGCTTGTCCTTATCTCACCGTCTGTGATACTGTATAGCGGACAACTTGACGGTTTTCATTGTCCGCTATATTATGTAGCGGACTTAACCCGTATACAAAACTACTTCAAAACTCTTATTCATTCTTTCTTTCTTCTCACAATTTTTCTAGCGACGTTGCAAGTAGATCTGCGCAATTTCTTCCAAAGAAATCCTTTAATCGTTTCATCAATCACGTAAGTTCACAAACCAATCCTTTATTCGTTCATAATCTAGAGTTGTTATGAGTATTGCGGCTTATGCATGGTTTTGAATATGTATGCGCTGGATTGTGCTAGCGTTTGTCAATAAATGTGTATTGCTTATTATTTGTTCATGTGATTTCACTTGCAAAATCTGATTCCGTGTCTGTTTGTATGTATGTACATACATATATACAGCATGTCAACTTATGTGAGCACATGTTAGCGTTGTATGTTTGAGAATGTTTACGCTTCCAACCTTGCCGTTTTTTTCCATAATTTCAGTTGCAAAAAATGGATTTTAACCCTGGACCAGAAGATCCCTCCGTATTATACGACCAAGCAAACCATATCAGTACGCTCATATGGGATGGTGGAGTAAGATACTTATTTTATCAAATTTCTTATTCTTACGAACGTTGTATACTGTTCGTTTTGCTTAAATTGTATTTATTAATTTGTAGGAAAGAGCACTTCTCAACACAGTAGAAGTATCTGATAATTTCAAAGCTTGGAAATTGAACAAATACCAGAAAAGATTACTGCGTGGGATTGGGTTTGGGATTTTCACACATGGGCAGATCTTTCAACACCTTGACCGGCACTTAATAGGTGCCCTTGTTGAAAGGTGGAGAAGTGAAACGAATATGTTTCACTTCCCTCTCAGAGAGATGACAATTACCCTAGAAGATGTAAGGTTCATCTTAGGGTTACTGGTGACGGGACGGCAGGTAATAGCTCTTCCGTCGGAAGCAACGAATAAGAGAACCGCTAGGGACTTCTTTACTTCGATACCCCATGATCAATTTAGCACTGGTGGTATCAAGTTGAAGTGGTTGGTAGAAACCTACAAGGTTCTGCCAGATAACTACACGGATCAGATGCTTGTGCTGTACACACAAGCTTTCTTCTTGTGGGTGATGGGGGCAATCCTGTTCCCAACAACATCGAAGAATACCGTCAGCGTCAAATATTTACCGTTGTTGGGTAACCTACTGGAGGTAGGGGATTATTCCTAGGGTGCAGCAACTCTTGCGTACCTGTACCGAGCATTGCACAAGGTAACGAGGGCCGACTCCATGTGATGCAGACGTTCAGGGTATTTGTTGCTTATGTGCCAAGTGCACAAGTTGTGCCGAGTGTCTGGGAAGACGGTAGCAATAGCCTTCTTCATTGCCAAATCTTGATCGGTGATGATCACTTTGGGTGCTTTGAAGTTCATTGCTTCCAGCCACGTCCTAAACAACCATACAAAAGAACCCTCGCTCTCGTCCCTTAACAAGGCGAACCCGAACAGGATGGAGTGATAATGATGATTGACGCCCGTGAAAGGAGCGAACGGCATCGAGTACTTGTTGGTACGGTATGTGGTGTCGAAAGTCACGACATCCCCAAAATGCTTATAAGCTAGCCTCGAACGACCGTCGACCCAAAAAATTGTACTAACTCGATGCTCGTCGTCAAGTTTATGCGAAGGTAAACTTCCCTCTGCATCCGTTTCAATAGGCTCATTGTCGATTGAGCATCATTGAGGTCATACGCGGCTCGTCTATGGGTTCGGACCGCGTTACGAACGTCTGTCGTGTTAAAGTTTAAATTTTGAATTCCCCCAGCCTGTTCAGCAAGAACATTAACAATCTCAGTAGGTCCAATTCGCGCATTGCTCATTGTGTGAATTAGGCTCCTCGCGACCTTACCCATCTTCTTGTGTTGATGCATCTGACTCACCTTAGAAGGAGTTACTAACGGGTGATTGTGTGCCAGTTCCAGGCTGGTAATAAGCCAATGATCTTGCTTGGGTTTGTAGCTTACGAACATCTTGACCTGGCAATTTGTGCGCTCAAAGCAGTCCCGTCTTCTACGCGAATATCCTATTTCGTCATCACTGTCATCATTGCCTACGCGTGTCTCATTTTGCAATGGGTTTCTGCCCCTATGACACTCGTATAAGCGAGAGCATATCTTTTTTGTTACGTTGCTTGTTCTTGTAGTCTTTATTCTAATGCCAAAACCAACCCTCAATGAATACGCTCGAAAACATTCTTCAGCTTCTTCCAATGTTTGAAACGTTCGTCCTAGATACGGATCACTAGCATCTACGGGGACGTTGGAGCTCGACACGAAATCAGACATTGTGAAACAAGACCTGTGTAGAAATAGACTACGCTTAACAATCAAATGACATTTCTAACTGAAAATATTACCTAAAAATTACCTTGGCGAATAGACCAATTTAGGATGACAAATATACTATACACATAATCTCAAACATATCTCATGCCAAAAATAAAATTACTAAGATAAATAGACAAATTCATCATGCCAAAATACAACAAAATATCTCAAAAAATTTGAATTTAAATAGGATAAATTTTTCGAAGTTATTGAACCTCAAAAAAATCGAATTAAACTATAATGAATTTATTTAAAGTTAACAAATTATACATTTTTTATGAACATCATGTCTAGAACATCAAAAAAATCTAGAGTAGAACATCACAAATTGATGAATAAAGTGACAAATTTCTAGAACATCACAAAAAATCTATACTTTTTTGTCCAAAACAAATAAATTATACTTTACTAGTCAATCCATAAAGAAAACTTCACCATTCACAAACTTACCTTGCTTGAGTGAAGCTTGAAGCAAGTGTTACTCGAAACTTGAAGGGAGCTGAAAATGGAAGCGAGTTTGAAGGAGAAGAAAATTGTGCTGAAGGAGTGAGTAGCTTTTGGGAATACGTAATACTCTCCACGATACTGTGCAGCGGACAGCATTGGCGACAACAATGACGTGTGCAGACAAGTCTGAAATTGTGTCCGCCATACGGTGGTGTTTGCAAGCTATTTGGCACTTTATGAGATTGTGAGGAGATTGTGTATTTTCAGGCTACTTTTTCTCCTAGCTCAGTGCTCTTTCTATTTTAGATTATGGTGGGTGATAAGTATGATTGCTAGAAGCAGGGTGTAGTTTTGGGCTAGGTTCTTGTCATCCCCCTCCCCTTAACTTGGTGCCTTGCTAGTTAGTTGAATTTTTGTTTTCCGCTTTGTGGTCTTGGTGGTGACGGCCTCAGTTTGTTATAAGTTAGGGTAAGTTTTTGTCACTTCATGAGGCGACATGGTTGGGAGAGGCAACATTCGTGTGTTAGTATTGGGTGGGATGGTCATGTGGTGGTGCTGCACGCAGTGAGTAGTTGTGTGGTAGTACGATAGGTGGGTGGCGCTGGTTTAGGTGAATCTGATCGGTTTGACGGTGGTGTGCGTGGTGGCTACATGCTCTGTGTTGCATGGTTTAGCAGATGGTGATGATCGGGCTTTTTGAGGGTGTCTTTTGGTCAATAGAGATTTCGATTTTAGCATTTAAGTTTTGTTAGTTGGTTTAATTTTCACTGTGGTGCTTGTTTCTTAATCTTGTAGGCCCAGAGTGTTGGGCTATTAACTTTATCTTTTATTTGTCCTTTACTTTTTATGTTAGTTCCTACTTTGTTGAATGTACTCCCCAAGCCCTAGGATGTTGGCATCACATTTATGATCTCATGATATGTAGATTCCTTATCTTTTCCCAAAAAAAAAAAGGGAAAAGAATGCAAGTGATAAAGATGGAGTGATTTGTCAATATACATACTAACATAAAATAGTCTAGAACTAGTAGCTAATATGAGTAAATCTTCTATAACGTCAATGTCATTCTTGTCCGCTACGTTCTTCCATTAGTCAATAGAAATTGTTTGGAAGAAAAAGATGGCACCACTTTAATTTGGTCTGTAATTTTGTGTGTATTTGCGCGCATGCATTTCAGACACGAGTATCACTGAGCTAATGAAGATACTCGTATAGTGGGAAGAAGTGTTACTCATAGCTTAAATTTCTCATTGATGAGAACAATTTGCCTTGGTGGTAATCTTGACCACTTTTAACATGAAATGAGATTTGAACAGGAAAAAGGCTACACAAAAAGAAAAAAGAAAAAAAATCAAACACTAAAAATAAAAGTTTTAACATTTCCTTCTCCTTGCCAATTAATTTTTGAAAAATGTCGAAGTCATTCTACAAGATGGAGATTCGAATTAACTGTTGAGTTTCTTTATATTCGAAGCATGGCAAGGCCCTTCAAATACACATAATGGGAGTTTGGCCCATGTCTTAATCTATTTGTAAGCAACAATGATAGTAGTATACTTTGTTCCACATGCATCCCATGTGCATGGCTGTCTTCTATATCTAGACAGACTATACACTTGACTACGTTTTGTTAAAAGTAATATGAAAGCCATCTGAACTCGAACTACGTTGCAGGTACGACGGATGCATGTTGAACTCATATTCTACATCAAGTTTGGGTTCCATCCAACGCTCAAGAGTGATGTTTGAAGGGTCAAACAGCCTAAGTGGCCTTTTATTTACTATTTATTTAACAGTAACAAGCCAAGAATGTTAGGTTTGCCTTTTTAATTGAGATTTGCATGAATCAACATCTCTGTTAATATTATTTGTAAGATTGTATATAGTCAAGGGGTTATATTGTTATTTTTTCTAATCTATAATATTCTTTAGGGTTTCCTAGTCCTTGTAGGATACTACATCCATGCCTATATAAAGGGCTCGTTCTACATATCATGTGATATACAATAATAATAATATCTTCTCTTCTAACATGGTACCTGAGTCTTGACGATCCGACCAGCTATTTGCCTCCCAAGCCACCGCCCACGATTACTGTTCATCAACCATCTTCCGCTCAAAAAATTTTCCCCCTTCTTGTTACCTATGTCAAATTCCTTTAGCCTAAACCCTAATCCAACATCACCATAAGACTCATTTTTCTTCATCGATCAAAACGCCGCCAACCACTCCCGTAGACTAGTCTGAGCCACCCCAAGTTCTGCCACGCACCACCAGTGTCCCACAAGTCTACACGCTCCTGCACCCGCTCACACGTGCTAAACGGGCCCCCACGCGCCCAGATCTCCAGACTTTTTGGGCTGACCCACAGCTTGCCCGCTTGACTGGAACCCGCAGCCCGCCCGCAGACCCTACCCTGCCTTCTACCAGATTTACTATTTTTGATTTATTTAGACCAGTTTTTTCATTTTGGCCTATTCACTTGATTTTAATCCTATTGTCTCAGGTCCAGACCGGTTCCGACCATTTTTTTTATCGTTCTGAATTCATTCCCACCATTCATTTGCTCAAAATCTGTTCATATTTTTTATTTTTTGAGCCTCTGATTCGGTTCCTTTTTTATCTCTTACTCATCTCTTTGCTTGGTGACTGCAATGGATCCTACTCAGCCTATTTCTATCATCCTTGATGGTTCTAATTATATTTTGGGGGCCTAAGCTATGTGTAGCTTTATCAAAGGTAAGAAATTATGACACTACGTTACTGGCGATATTACTATACCCGTCCAAACTACAAGTGAACCTCAACTAAAATTCGATGAAAGACTTGACGATCAGGATAGCAAAAATCATCAGATAATCACCTGGTTCCGCAATACCTCTGTTCCATCTGTCTATCAACAGTTTGGCCGCTATAATATTGCCAAAGAAATTTGGGATCTTTTGGCTCAGTGATACGCTATTGTCGATCTTGCTCATTAGTATCAGCCTCATGATTCCTACAAGAGCCTGATCAGTCTATCAATATCTTCCTTTCTCAGATGCAAGGGATTTGGGATCAATTGGAACTTTCAAAACCATCATGGACATGTTCTGAGGATTCAGCCCATTTTATTGTTTACTGTGACCACCTTCGCCTTATCCAGTTTCTTACGTCTCTTATTGATGCTTATGAATCTGTCTGAAGCTCCCTTCTGCATTGGAGTCCATTACCTACCCTAGACAATGCTGTTGTTGAACTTCTTTTTGAAGAAACTCGTCGAGGCCTTCTGCAGACCCGTCGTCCTAATACTGTTCTTACTGCTCCTTTCCGACCTTCACACATCTCTTCACCTTCATCCGCTTCGAGACATTCGTTATCTTCTTCCTTTCAGCAGGAATGTCGGTACTGCCATGAGTTGTCATAAGACTCTTGATTGCCTTGTACGCCCTTGCAGACTATGTCGTAAGATTGGCACTGGTCACTTTCCCGACTGTCCTCGTAACCTTGAAAAATGGTCCAAGAATACCAGCTCAACTAGTGCTCCACCAGAACTAGGGATTCAATATAGGTTCAAGCCTCCTTCCCACTCTACTGCTGTTGCTGATGATGTACTGAACGATTCCTCATCTTCCGCTCTCTCGGTTAATGATGTTGTTAAAATAGTAAAGCAAATCATGTTTAATTCTAGCACTCCATCTTCCTCTGCTCTTTCAGTTAATTCAGGTAACTCCCCTTGGCATCTTGATTCTGGATGTTGCAATCATATAACATCTGATCATTTTTCTTTTGTCTCTAAGCAACATAGGTCCCATTATCCACTCATTCATACTGTCGATGGTTCACATATGCCTGTTGATCATGTTGGTCATTTCTCTACATCTACCTTGTCTCTTCCTGATACTTACTTTATCCCTTCACTTAAGTTAAACCTTATATCTGTTGGTCAACTTTGTGATCTTGGTTTTGACCTACACTTTTCTTGTACTAGCTGTCGTGTGTAGGATCCAGAGACGGGCCAAACTATTGAGATCGGCTGTAAAGTTGGAGGATTGTTTGAGCTCATCAGTTTGTCCATCCCTCATCGTCCTACCATTCTGCCTCAGTCTGCTGCCTCTGTTGCTTCAAAAAATTCTCTTAAGTTGTGGCACTCTCGTTTAGGTCATGTTTCATTTTCTCGGCTACATCCTCCAGTATTTAGTGATTTGTTAGGTGTCATCAGTTCAAAATTTTTTGATTGTTTACCATGTCAGCTTGCTAAACAAACTGCACTTCCATTCATGATCGTCTACAGTGGGCATGAAAACCTCCAGTATATCTCCGGGACTTTCATTGTTTTTCTGCTATTATTTCTTTACATTAGCCTCAGTCTTATCGTGAGGCTAGTCACGATGAATTACAGGCACTGACTAAAACCCATACTTGGGATCTAGTTGATCTTCTTCCTGGAAAAACAGCTATGCAAATGGGTCTGGATGCAAATAAGGGTTTGGTAGCAAAGGGTTTTACACAGGAATATGGTATTGACTACGAAGAAACATTTGCTCCTGTAGCTCGCCTTACCTCTGTTCGTAGTTTACTTGCAGTTGCTACTGTTCGCAAGTGGCCTTTATTTCAGATGGATGTCAAGAATGCCTTTCTTAATGGTGATCTCATTGAGCAAGTCTATATGCAGCCTACTCCAGGATACTCTCATCCTCCGAACAAAGTTTGTCGCCTTTGTCCTGCAATATATGGTCTCAAACAAGCTCCTCCTGCCTGGTTTGACAAGTTCAGTTCCCCTTTGCAGCAATTTGGTTTTCTATCAAGTGCATATGATTTTGCACTCTTTATTCAAAAATCTACCCAGTGTATCATACTTGTGATCCTCTATATGGATGATATGATTATCATAGGCAGTGATCTTGATGGAATTTCTAATCTCAAGCAAGATCTTAATCACCACTTTGAGATAAAAGATCTTGGTACACTCACTTACTTTCTTGGACTTGAAGTTTCCACTACCTCTGACGGATACTATCTTTCTGAAGCTAAATATGCTTTTGATCTCCTTTCTCGTGCTGGTTTGACTGATAGCAAAACCTCATCTACTCCTCTTGAGCCTAATGTTAGGTTTACTCCTCTTGATGGTACACCTCTTCGTGATCCTACTTTGTATCATATATTGGTTGGCAGTCTTGTGTACTTGACTGTCACTCGTCCTGATATTGCACATGTTGTGCACTTGGTTAGCCAATTTCTCTCTGCCCCACATACGACTCATTTTGCCACAATCCTTCATATTCTTCGATACATCAAGGGTACCTTATTTCATTGCTTACATTTTTCATCTCATTCATCTCTTGAACTACATGCATATTCTGATGCTGATTGGGCTGGGGATCCTACTGATCGACGTTCTACTACTGATTTTTGCTTCTTTCTTGGTACCTCTCTTATTTCCTGGAGAAGTAAGAAATAGGCCCTCACAGCACATTCTAGTACGGAAGCTGAATACCGAGCACTGGCTGATAAAACCCAGGAGATTTTATGGTTGCGTTGGCTACTTGAGGACGTGGGAGTTACACATTCTACTACTACACCTTTATATTGTGATAATTGAAGTGCCATTGAGATTGCTCACAATGATGTGTTTCACGAGCGCACCAAACACATTGAGATTGATTGTCATTTTGTGCGTCAGCATGTTGTTCATGGCACTATTTGCTTACATTCGGTTACTTCTCTCAATCAAACGAAAGAAATTTTTACCAAATCACATCCTCTAGGGCGACTTCAAGAGTTAGTTTCCAAAGTCCAGCTGGCTCGTTCTCTCCCACCTTGAGTTTGAGGGGGGGTGTTAATATTATTTGTAATATTGTATATAGTCAAGCGGTTATACTATTATTTTTCCTAATCTAGAATATTCTTTAGGGTTTCCTAGTCCTTGTAGGATACTACATCCATGCCTATATAAAGGGCTCTTTGTACATATCATGTGATATACAAGAATAATATATTCTCTTCTAACAATCTCCTTTGCCAATGCTTACCATCCTGACCATTTAACCCTACCAGTCTGTTTAAAAATTATGAGTGCATTTATTTTTACATCAATCATACAGAGATATAACATTCCTTGGGAATTATTAGTGAGGATCTTGCATATAAATATACACGTTCGGAGATTTTAGTGCTAATTTTAGTGACTAAATAGGTAATTCTGACAATAAAGAGTTATAAGTTAGTACTATTAAGCAAGATGATCGTTAAGGTGAAATCCTTTTTGAAACTTCATAATATGCGACCTCCTACTTTTAAAAAATATATATAAAGTAACTGAAAATTTCTCAACATTGAGTATATAACCGCTCTACCCCTCTACAAAGAGAACTTCTTCATTCTCATTATTCCAGCCACTCCACCCGAATAACCAACCATCCATAGTTTTACTGATTCTTTTCACCTTCTTTCCTCTTGATTTCCAGCTTTTATGTTTATGTACTTCTTGTTGTTTGTGTTGATTACATGTATGTATATTTTTGTTAAATGCACATGCATCGTATTGCTGACGGTGCTTGTTAGAGTTCTATTTGGCAATAGGAGTTCCTATATATTTTAAGTATCTTCCAAAATAAGAGACTTCTTGCATTTTCGTGCTTGTTAGCTAGTTCATGTCGTAAACCCTTTCAACATGGTAAGCAAACTGAAGTGGGTTTTCGCTTGTACAAGAGAGACTATTGAAAATGGAGAATACTAGAGGACTATACTTGCTAGACATAAAGATTGAATATTGAAACAACCGTAATAGATATTCTTCTATGGTCTTTAGTTTGAGTCTCCTTGCACCAAACACCAGGAATTAAATTCTTTTAAAAAATTTCAAGCCTGACTTTGATTTGATCAAAGAAAAGAATTCATTAAAAGTAGCTAAGTATGGCTTTTGTAACGTTTTGGACTTGTGCTTGTGCAAGGTCTCCTGGATTGTTGTGAAAGTAAGCAGAGAGGAAGGACATTGCGTGCAGAAAAGGGGTTTGGTTTTCCTGTCAGCAAGGAAGGGGACGTTAAGAGAGTCAAAATATTGGTTGTTACAATGGCATTTCTGTGAAAATCACCAAAACTCTCACTTAAATTTTGTTACCGTTGGAAAATTCCATTTGAGAAGCAAAGAATATCTTAATTTTGCTACTGTTGGAAGTTTTCATTTCAATCTAAAGCTTCAAAACGTTTTAGCCACATTTGAGATGAAAAGCATTCTGCAATAGCTTTGGGAGCTTTTTACTCATAATTGTCACTCGACACTCGGAGGTTAGGTTATAGCCTAGAAGTGCATTTAGACGGATTGCTAAAATTTGCCAGTTTTTTTTAGGAGAATCTAGCTAATGACAACATGTTCTACGTGATGTCCCATTTTTCCCCTCTACTTTAAATTTAAGCATTAAACTCCCCACACTTACGGAAATTAGGCACCTTAGACGGATCCATTATGAATTATGTGAAAAGACAAAAATACCCTTATGTCTTTACCTTATTTTAGCTTAATTTCATTCTTCTAACTCCTTTCTCTCCCCTCTCTCACTTCTACCCGATCATTGTCTTCCACCTTGCCCGCCGACCACCCACCACCACACAAGGGTTCCCTCCCCACACCCTCCCCGCCACTGCACGAACAAACAAACATACATTCCCCCTTCCCCCCCCCCCCCACACAACCCTCCTAACCCCCCAAATACACACACGCACGCACGCATGCACACAAACACACATGGTAAACACACGCACAATCTGCACACCCAACATACACACAGTGAACATACATGCATACCCCCTACTCGCCCACCATGGTTTTCCCTCCACCCTCACATAAACACACACATGCACAAACTCACACCCACCCATGCACCCACACTGCACGCATAACAGACACACACACACACACACATACGTGTAGAGAACAGATCTAACACACACACAAGCATGCGCCCCACACGCGCACACACGCGCGCACACGCGCGCACATACACTAGAGAGTCCACACAGCCATAACACACTACGCACCAAATACACAAAAACATACACCGAACACACAAATTATGTTAGCTTTTTGGCGTGACACATTCAGATTTTTCTGAGTTCCCCATTGTAAATAATTCTTTCTTTTTTTATCACAATAACAAGATAGAGAAAAGAAAAAAGAAGATTCCAAATTATTTTTAACATACACATAACCTCCCTTGTTGGTACGGGGAACCCCAAGCATAGATAAGTCTTCTTTGATATCATCATGATTTTTTCTTCAACAAAACACTTCAAAATTGCACTTCTTCATCCTTGGCACTAAAGACACTTGAAATCACTTTTTGGATGCATACTTGACATAACATAGACCTTCCTTACATCCTTCATCAAACAAGAGGTTAAAAGAGTGGGGGCAGGCCCGAATTTCCTTCTCCCAAAACTCCTTCTTTCTTCCCAGATATGACACTTTCGTTGCCACTATCGGTTGTCATTGGCAGGTTTGGTCGTGATCTTTATTTCTTTGCCTTTTAGGGCCCATTTGCTTATATTGGTTTTTCCCGTGCCATGATTTCACGTTTGATGGCTTGGCGATGATTTTTGATTAGATCATGGGTCGGTGGTAGGCTGGAGGTATGTTCTATGGTCCATCCATTTCAGGTGTCTGGAGTGATTTACAGGGTCGATAAATGGTTTAGGTGTGGTTGGTGAGCGTGACGGCATCAGTGGATGGTGGATTGGGTGGTCAAGGTGTTTCTTTCTTGTGGTTTTTCAAGGTGTGGTGGTAAGTGTGGCAGCAGTAGTGGCGTTTGAGAGCTATTTGGCACTTGATGACGCCTTGAGGAGATTGTGCATTTTCAGGCTACTTTTCTCCTAGCTCAGTGCCCTCTTTATTTTAGATTATGGTGGGTGATAAGTGTGTTTGCTAGAAGCGGGGTGTAATTTTAGGCTAGGTTTTTTTTTCCATCCCTTCCCTTTAGTTGGTGCCCATGCTAGTTGGTTGAATCTTGTCTGCCGATTTGTGGTCTCGGTGGTGGCAGCCTCGGTCTGTTAGATGTTAGGGTAAGTTTCTGTCGTTTAGTGTGGTAGCGTGGTTGTGGGAGGCGGTCTTCGTGTGTTGGTATTGGGTGGGATGGTCATGTGGTAGTGTTGCACGCAGTGAGTGGTTGTGTGGTAGTGCGGTATGTGGGTGGCACTGGTTTAAGCAAATCTAATCAATTTGACTGTGGTGCGTGGTGGCTACATGCTCTAAGTTACGTGGTTTAGCAGATGGTGATGATTAGGCTTTTTAAGGGTGTCTGCTAGTCAATAGTGGATTTCGATTTGAGCATTTAAGTTTTGTAGTTAGTTATTTTAATTTGTACTTTGGTGCTTGTTTCTTAATCTTGTAGGCCCAAGAGTGTAGCGCCATTAACTTTATCGTTTATTTGTCCTTTACTTTTTATATTAGTTCCTACTTTGTGGCATATACCCCCAAGCCCTTGGATGTTGGCATCACATGTGATCTTATGATATAGATTCCTTATCTTTTCCAACAAAAAAAAAAGAGGAAATGAATGCAAGTGATAAAGATGGAGTGATTTGTCAATATACCTACTAACATAAAATAGTCTAGAACTAGTAGCTAATTTGAGTAAATCTTCAATAACATTAATGTCATTCTTGTCTGCTTCATTCTCCCATTAGTCAATAGAAATTTTTTGGGAGAAAAAGATGGTACCACTTTAATTTTGTGTGTATGTTCGCGCGTGTGCATTTCAGACACAAGTATCACTGAGCTAATGCAGATCTCACTCGTATAGTGGGAAGAAGTGTTACTCATAGCTTAAATTCCTCATTGATGAGAACAATTTGCTTTGGTGGCAATCTTGACCACTTTTAACATGAAATAATATTTGAATAAGAAAAAGGCTATACAAAAAAAATCAGACAAAAATCAAACACTAAAAATTAAAAGTTTTAACATTTCATTGTCCTTGTCAATTAATTTTTGACATAACTGTTGGGTTGATTTATATTTGAAGCACAAGTTATGGCAAGCCCTCAATACGCATAATGGGAGTTTGGCCCATGTCTTAATGGGAGTTTGGCCCATGTCTTATGCGACACCCTCAACCCAGGTAACATCACCGGATTGAGTTATCAGCCATAATTACATTCAAAATCCTGTGCTGAATACAGAGCAACTACATCCTCATACTCATACATCATTAATAGACGTTCCAAAATGCGTCTTTACAAAAACATTTCTTACAAATATACATCATACTGCAGCAGAAGATTTTCAAGTCTCTAAACAACATGAATGGTTACGACCTAATATACGACTGTAGTCGTGTGACTCTTATCAACCTATTTCGTAGCTCAATCTTTATCTCACCATTTCCAGCCTGTCTTATCCCACATAACTTATCCTCTTGCTCAACTTTTCTAGCTTATTTCTCTTCCCTTTTCTAGAGGGTTCTCCTTGATCAACCTTATAGCCTGCACAATACAACATAAGGAATGAGCACAAATCACCCAATAAAGACAACACGAGGAGTATCGTGTTCAAATGATTCAAAAGATTCGGAGGAATTATGATCATCTCAACGATAGCAGTGAATCAAGAGTAGTCAATAATTTCAGCATCAACATAACTTGTCAAACGATAAGTTTTCTTTCGTTAGAGTGAGCGGCTTTAAGGCCCAACAGAACAGCATTATTGCCACCTCCTCATGGACAAGACTGACTAACCCACAGACTGACTGATTGACTATGCAAGTGAACACTAAAACATAAAATTGAAAGATAAACATCAACAAAATACAAGTCATTAAAATCATTTACATCAAAAGAAAATCAAATGCAATGCAACTCAGACACGACAGACTAGACTCGGCCAGACATGACAGACTCGACCGGCGCGCCCTACATCCTCTTTGCCAGTGATCATGTTTCGCAGGCCATCCTCCTCATATTGATGTCCCATCTTATGGGATGTTCATCTCAGTCTCAAGTAAATAGAAGAGACACTGTTAACAAGTAGGAAACTCATTTAGAGTGCTTTCCCTAACCACCTTACAACCAAGCAACATGACTTCATCAATGGGGAGGACTAAGGGAAAATTATTCCGCCTTATGTCCTCAACAACACAGCTCAACAAGGAATATCGGATCAAACGATCAATCAGTGTTCAGATCTAACAATAAGAGTTCAACGTAACATCATCAACAGGGCGGACTTGGGAGAAGATTACCGCAAGCCCTCAACAATATTCTTACATAAGAAGAATGTCGACTACCAATAAATGCCGACATTTCACAGCAACACGCAACGACCTCAACAACATCATCATCAACAACAGGGCAGACTCAGGAGAAGCTTGCCACAAGTCCTCAATGGTGTTCTCAAAGAGAAGAGATATCGGCTATCAATAACTGTCGACATCTAACAACAACCACACAATAACCCCTACGCAACATCATCATCCAGCTCAGGTATGCTAATTGAATCGAATCATAGCATACTAGGACACCCATCATCCTCACTAAATTCCATCAATAGGGAGGACTAAGGGAATTTTTTTTACCCTAAGTCCTCAATAGCACAATTCAAATATACGTATACCGGTCGCAATGACTACCGGCTTCCAATCATAACAATAAGAATTCCACAACACGTCATCAACATAGCATGCTAATCGAACAATGAATTAGCATATCAGAACCGCATTGTCTTTACCTGATTGACTTATAGCCGAAGCAACTCGCAATCTCTGATCGCAACGAGCTGCATCACCTAGTCATATAATACTCTTCTCGTTAGAAATCATTCCACATATACGTACTCTCAATTCTAACCCTTCCCATTTAATCATTTATAGTGTCTTACGACAGCTTGTTAATCAGATCCAATAATTGGATCCTTAACCTAGCTTACCAACGCATTAGCAATAGCTACTATCTTATTATTTCAACGTATTAACATCATTCCTCACTTCCCACCATTTTGACCGCTGAATTACGCGCGTTTCCTAAAATTTGGCGTTAACATGGCAAATTATCAAAATATCCCCTTGGGTTCACTACCACCCCAACACCCCAAATCTGCTTCAAAAAAAAACCTTTTAGGTGTCTTATAACTCTTACAAGACTAACAAGTCCCTTGGAAAATTTTATCAAGACAATTATGAAATTACCCCTCTCCGGGTGGCAATTTACCAAAATGCCCCCTGAGAGTTCCCGGTACCATAAAAATCTTAAAACCACTTTAAAATGCTATTTTATGCATCGTGAAATCATTTTTGAGCTAAAAAGCATTTTAGAAAAAAAAATTGGTCAAAAAATCCAAAACTGGTGTCCGGACCGAGCGCTTAAAAGCCCATTCTGCCAAAAATAGTTAATGACTTTGGAATGACTCAAAATCTTGGGAAATGGAACTTCTCAGCATCATAGAGTCCTCATAAAATTTTTGCACAAAATTGCAATCGTTTGATTTTTTAAATTTCACCGTAAAGTTCCAAACTTCCCGCATCCGTTCACCCCCTTTCTAACCTTGGATAATTCTGAAATTTTTCCATGATACAGGTCTCCTAAAAATAACTGGGATTTATTTTTTCACTTTGGCTAAATCTAACCCTAACTATTTTTAAAAATTTGAATTAGAACCTGTATATTGAATCTTCACTTTTGCGACATCTACTATTCAAATCATCACACACACTAACACACCTTGAGCGCACACACAAGTCTTCTTCCTCCTTCAGCCCGTCATACAACGGGGGCACACTCTTCCCCAATCACACATGAATTTCTCATTAGTTTCACATTATAATCACTTGGTTATATCAAAAACTACACATGGACACCCTAACTCCACTTAAATTACACAATTACACCGTATAAATCCATACCCATATCCACCCGAAGAACACACACTAAAACAAATACATGTTTATTGTGTAATTTCATCCGAAAATAACCCAAATGAAACCCACAATTTCTTTACAATTAATGGTTCGAGATGGAGAGATTAGCCCGTTAAGGTTTAGGAATTTTCTTCTTCTTCTTCCTCTTCTTCTTCCCCTCTTTTTCTACTCTTTCTTCTCTGTTCCTGTGTTCTTTAGGGGAACTGTTCACGCCCAGCTACTGTTCATGAGTTTCCCTTAATTCCACTTTCCACCCCAACCATTTTTCTTTTATATTTTTACTTCCTACATCTTATCCTCCTTTATTTTATTTTTTAATACAACTTAGTCAGCTTAGTTTAACGAAGAAGGGCCATAATTCAGCTGACTTCTCTCCAATTGTGACACCTTTTACAACTTTCAACAATTTGCACTTTAGTCCCTCCACTTTCCAAAATTGCATTTTGACCCCTCGACTTTAGAAAATTATAATTTGACCCCAAAGTCACCTAACCCTCCATGTAACCCCCTAACACCTCATTATCATCAAAAGGATGCTACTTAATAGAGATATGCATACCGTTCATCATATTTTCCAAAATTACACTTTTGCCCCTTAACTTTTCAAAATTACACTTTCAACCCCCAAGGCCACACTAACCCCTTATTTAGCTCCTTAACACTTGATTATCGCCAACATAATGCCACTTAGTAAATTAATCTCCCATTAATCAATCAAACCCGTGATTCGATTAGGGCCCGTACGCTTACAAAATTCTGTTTTCGTTTTTGTAATGATGATGAAAAAGATGCCTTTTTTACGTACTTTTATTTTTTTCTGTATCCGTTTTGAGTAAAATATCCAAATAGTAGCAAAAAATGTGAAAACACCTAAATGGTGTTTTCACCTTTTTCCACTATCTGAATTCTCTTGTCAGATCCTGTCTCCTTTTGCCATATGCTGCATCCGCTCTCTCTCTCTCTCTCCTCTCTCTCTATCTCTCTTCATGTGCTCTTTCTTCACCCACAGAACACGATCAACTCCCATCCGAAAGGGATCTCGCCGGAATCCAGACGAAGGAGATCTCGCCAGAATCCATGGCGAGATTGCCGAAGCAGTGACAGATGGCCGAAGGAGATCTGCGCCAGAATCTACAAGGTTCTGCTCTGATCCAGTCGATCAGCCATCTCATCATAACCCATCAGCCGAAGAAGATCCAGTCGATCAAGTCGTTGCCTATGGAATTCAGGTTTGTGGGTTCATCGACTGATGCCGCTAATTCAGGCAACAGTCGTGGGATTAGTTGTGGTGGTGGGTTGTTGGGTCAGCGCGGGGTTATGGTCGTGATGTGGTGCTGGTGGGGTTGTGGCCGTGATGATGTGGTGGCAGCAGAACAATGGTTGTGCTGTGGTGCTGGCGCGGCTACGGACTTGATGTGGTGGTGTTGTGGCGGTGGCGGTGGAAATGGAAGGACTTGTGGGCTATTTGATGGGATTGAGGATGTTGGGATTACGGTGAGGGTAATGAAGGGGAAGGGGAAGGGAAAGGGGGACACACAGGGCTGGGAACTCGAACAGGGAAGGGGAAGGGGAAGGGAAAGGGGAAAGGGAACTCGTGAAGGGGAAGGGGGAGAATGGATCCAAAAAAGTTGGTAAAAATAGAAATGAGAACGACAAACGTACAAGAAAAATTGAAAAAAATAATACGGAAAAAACTAAAAGTACAAAATTCAATTTTAGAACTGAATACTAAAATTTAAAAAACAAAAACAGAATACAGAATATAGAAAAAAATCTCATAAGCGTACGGGCCCTTAATTTTTGGTATTTATTTTCTGGGATATCACACCCTCCCCCCTTAAATGAATTTCGTCCTCAAAATAAGGACAAACCATTATTACCACATTAGCATCTTGGGTTTCAAGGTAACCTCCTTGATCGCATGATTTTCCTCAATAAACTTTGACCACCAACATTCACGTAAAACATGTTTATACTTATCAGCCATCGTCGTCGGTGCCTCCTAACGTAACACCCCGAATCCGAATATATTTTTAACGCGTTAAATTAAAAATTTTAGCTACACAATTTTATTTTTTAGCATCAAGACATTTTTATCAACTTCTAGCGACTAAATTTATAGGAACTATAGGTTGTAAAATTTACCGATAGGCATTAAGGATTGAGGTCTTTAGTGATAAGTAGCGTAATGATATTCTTGGAGACCTTTAGCGACACACTGGTGAACATTAAATATTATAATTCTTAGCAAATTTTTTTAGAAAACCATACATTATAAGTTAACGGATGCTGTATAAGTTATACCGATTTAGGTCTTTGGTGACAATTAGCGTGATCGAATTTTTATTATTAACTTTTAACGTAGTGAATTAGTAAATGAATAAATACATAAAAAAAATCTGATTTATTTGAAAAGAATGTCAACTCTTTATTTTGGAAAGAGAGGAAATCAAGGAGAAAATTATGCTTGCCTTACGTGGACAAACTCGGCTGTAACAAAAAGAAGAGAGAGAGAGACCTTCTCTCATTTTCGGTAAGAGACAAGGAAAAGAGAGAGCGGAGAAGGAGAAACAGAGAGGAAGAGCAGATGCTCGTAGGAGAAGAGAGAGAAGGCTGACTGTGTTGTTTTTCGGTGGAGCAAAAATCTCTGGTAAGCTTCTTGAAAAAATTTTAGTGCCTCTGTATGTGTATTGTAGCATATACGTAAATAGGTGTGTGTATTGGTTTATAGTTGTGAGAAAAATGAGGGGGGATTAAAGGCAGCCATGTCTGCCGTAGTGATACCAACGGGCTGTATAAGCCGCAATTATGTGAATGCATGTGAGTTAGAGAGACAAACAGCTGCGAAGGGCTGTTGGTTGAAGAGGGAGAGGGAGAGGGAGAGCAGCCGTGGGGGGCTGCCCTTGGCGTGCTTGTGCTGTGCGTGAAGGGACAGCCATGGTGGCTGCCATGGAAGCTGTGTGAGGAACTGGATTGGAGGAAAACCCACTGCCACGAGGCAGTGGGTGTAGTATATATTGTGGGTTGAATGTGGTGGTACGTGCATGAGAGTATGTGTGTAGTATATACATGTGTTTGTGGATGGAGTGAAATGGTGGGTTTACAGTTGTGGTCTATATTGTGTGAAGGAACCGTGAGTATAGGTATGTTGTATGTATGTGTATTTGAGAAATGGAAGGGGTAAGGAAGGCTGCTCAAACGAGGTGATCGAGGTGAAGGCAGTGGTTGTTGCTAAAAATAGGTTTTCAGAAAAGTGGGAGATAGAATCGTGGGTGAAGCGAGTTTATAAAGAAGGGATGAAAGAAGGTGGAAGAATAGAGTGTCTTGTGTGTTAAGCAGGTGTGTGTTTAGACATGGAGGTTAAAGTGTCTTCTGGAGGTTGAGAGATGGAGAAGGGGATTGTGTGGCTGTGCAAGTGTGTATAATTTTTGTGTGTGGTTGCGTATGTAATAAGGGAGCAAATGGGGCTGCATAAGCAACCATAAAATATGTGGTGTATTAGAGTGTATATAGCTTGTGTGTAATGTATTTATATATGTGATAGGTAAGGATAATGGGAGGGACAGCCAAATGTGTGAACTGTGCATTCTGGGTTTGTACAAAAGTTGAAAGTAGAGAAGAGGATGATGAACAGTAGTTGTGTTCTGCGTGAACAATACACCGTGCTTGCACAGTTGTACAACATGGCTGTTGGGTATCGTAAACTTGTAAAAAATGTTGAAACTTTACAGGAAGGATCATAGGGCAATATTAGAATTACTGTAAAATTTTCATATTTTTCTGATATCGTATGTAATTGTAGTATTTTCTGTAATTTCAGAATTGGAAAATCGTTTTGAAGCCTTTAAACCCTGAAAATGTTTTGGGGAAAATTATAGTAATTCTTATGGTATAAATAAGACTCAGTTTGAATTTTATGATTTTTGGAGTTGATTTACTATGGTTTCCGTATCGTATTGGTTTTAGCAAAATGAATAATTTAAAAATAGTTTTAGTGCCTTTTAAGTTATGATTTTAATTTCTATAATTTTTTTTAATATATTTTAAAGTTCTTATAAAAAATATGGGACTTATTTTGCAGCTGGAAGTAATTTTGGTAATTTATGGATTTTTATTGCATTTAAGAAAATTATTTTAAATTCGAAAATATTCAAAAATTCAAAAAAATCATATTTTGACTTTTAATAAGTTTTAAGCTAAAAAAAAGTGTTTTAGTGTAAATTATTATAAATTCTAGAGTGTTGTTACCCATTAAGAAGCATACGAGGATTTCGGTTAGGTTAGCCGTGTGCGGGAACCGTTTGAGTTGCGCGATTTCGAGATTAGAAGTGAGCGTCGTCTGGGTAGTTGATACTAGGTTTATAGTATATTAGTATAGATTATGTTCTAACAAGTGGATTGCCAATATAGGTTATTCAGAAAATATTGATCGAGGATTGGTAGCATCGCTTAGCTTGGACCGAGGTAAGGATTTCTCTCCGAACTCCATTTCGTTATTCTGTTTCAAATGTTTGTAATAACAGTTTTACAAAATACATTGATTGTTGATTTCTATGTTTGAAATAAAAAGCGTTTGTTTTGAAACTCTCCATGAAAACCTAATTTGAGCCTGATAGCGATCGTTTGGAATTCGTTACTCTCATCTGTTTACTAAATTCAATCATTGTAAAACGTTTTGAATTGTGTTTAAATTCCTTGAATATTATCAAATGCATTTATTGCTTCTCAATGTTGACATGAGTTAGTAACTTGGGAGCCATAAGGATGGTCTGTATTGTTGGCGTTATAAGGATGGTCTGTATTGTTGATAAGGATGGTCTGTTGGATGGGTATAACTAGTACCTAGATGGACTAGTCAGTGTACATATGCATATGTAAAGCGATCGAGCACTGCCGGGGTGGCTTTGCTTCTATACTGCTCATGTTCAACGTTTCCTATTTATGTTTTATTACACTTAAACTGTTTTGAATAGTATCCATTCATGCTTTATTATGCCCAAAGTGTTTCAAATGACTATTATTTAAGGGAGTGAGTTAAATACTCATCTCTATATTTACATCGTATTGTAGTGATTTCATCGAAAGCAAACCTCTCAAAAAGATGTTATTGGACTTAAATGTAAAATCGTTCGTTTGTTCATCTTTGTCTAAATGCTGTATTTCAATGAAAATATTCTTTAAAAAGTTTTATATGAAAACTCGTCCGAATCGTTTTGTTATGTTTTAAATCTTTGATCGACCTTACTGAGCTCTCAAAAGCTCACTCTCCTTTGCCTTCCTTTCCGCAGGTTGCCTGAGTACGGATTAGAGCTAGGGAAAGCGAAAAGGATTTAATTTTTGGTGATGATTGTTAGAACTCCTACGTGGGTGACTTGCTAGTTTATTTATTATGGTTTAAATTTAGTTTTCAAGTATGAATGTACACAGAGAGAAAATACTTTGATGGATGTCTTAGTTGCTCTGACATCTTGTGGTATTATTTGGTTAAGTTTTGAGGATAATATTGCTTAGTGTATATGATCGATCGAGTGTCTAACGTTCCAGAAATTTCGGGATGTTACAGTTGGTATCAGGGCATATGTATTACGATTCTGTAGACTCGAATCTAGGTGAACAAATGATCGAGCACAGGTTATATGATTCTGTAGACTTTAGAAGCGTGTGAGGGAAAGCCTAGGTTTCGACAAGAGGGTTAAGAAAACTTCAATACTTAGTTGAACCTTTGTAGTGGCTTGATATCAGATTGCACTGTGAATGTATAGTGGTCATATTGTTTGATTTGAGGCATTGATGTGTGATTGCGTATACGAACTAGATAAATATTTTGAGGTTGAGTAATGATATCCGTTGGATCATGGAAACCCTAGGTTATATTCTAAATCTTATATATAGTGAAATGTTAGAATCTGCTATTGATGTTCTCGACTCATATTTTGGAGGTTGTGTGTAAGATTCGGTGACACTTTCGTTTGGGAAGTTACATAGTGAATGCATAGTGGGATATTATAGATTTGTCAAATTTCGAGGGCGAAATTTTTATAACGAGGGAAGAATGTAACACCCCGAATCCGAATATATTTTTAACGTGTTAAATTAAAAATTTTAGCTACAAAATTTTATTTTTTAGCATCAAGACATTTTTATCAACTTCTAGCGACTAAATTTTTAGGAACTATAGGTTGTAAAATTTACCGATAGGCATTAAGGATTGAGGTCTTTAGTGATAAGTAGCGTAATGATATTCTTGGAGACCTTTAGCGACACACTGGTGAACATTAAATATTATAATTCTTAGCAAATTTTTTTAGAAAACCATACATTATAAGTTAACGGATGCTGTATAAGTTATACCGATTTAGGTCTTTGGTGACAATTAGCGTGATCGAATTTTTATTATTAACTTTTAACGTAGTGAATTAGTAAATGAATAAATACATAAAAAAAATCTGATTTATTTGAAAAGAATGTCAACTCTTTATTTTGGAAAGAGAGGAAATCAAGGAGAAAATTATGCTTGCCTTACGTGGACAAACTCGGCTGTAACAAAAAGAAAAGAGAGAGAGAGAGAGACCTTCTCTCATTTTCGGTAAGAGACAAGGAAAAGAGAGAGCGGAGAAGGAGAAACAGAGAGGAAGAGCAGATGCTCGTAGGAGAAGAGAGAGAAGGCTGACTGTGTTGTTTTTAGGTGGAGCAAAAATCTCTGGTAAGCTTCTTGAAAAAATTTTAGTGCCTCTGTATGTGTATTGTAGCATATACGTAAATAGGTGTGTGTATTGGCTTATAGTTGTGAGAAAAATGAGGGGGGATTAAAGGCAGCCATGTCTGCCGTAGTGATACCAGCGGGCTGTATAAGCCACAATTGTGTGAATGCATGTGGGTTAGAGAGACAAACAGCTGCGAAGGGCTGTTGGTTGAAGAGGGAGAGGGAGAGCAGCCGTGGGGGGGCTGCCCTTGGCGTGCTTGTGCTGTGCGTGAAGGGATAGCCATGGTGGCTGCCATGGAAGCTGTGTAAGGAACTGGATTGGAGGAAAACCCACTGCCACGAGGTGATCGAGGAACCGTGAGTATAGGTATGTTGTATGTGTGTGTATTTGAGAAATGGAAGGGGTAAGGAAGGCTACTCAAACGAGGTGATCGAGGTGAAGGCAGTGGCTGTTGCTGAAAATGGGGTTTCAGAAAAGTGGGAGATAGAATCGTGGGTGAAGTGAGTTTATGAAGAAGGGATGAAAGAAGGTGGAAGAATAGAGTGTCTTGTGTGTTAAGCAGGTGTGTGTTTAGACATGGAGGTTGAAGTGTCTTCTGGAGGTTGAGAGATGGAGAAGGGGATTGCGTGGCTGTGCAAGTGTGTATAATTTGTGTGTGGTTGCGTATGTAATGAGGGAGCAAATGGGGCTGCATAAGCAACCATAAAATAGGTGGTGTATTAGAGTGTATATAGCATGTGCTTTTGGATCATCTTTCCTTTTTTGGATCGTTCCACAAAAATTAATCACTTCCAAATTAAGAAAGATTCTGTAGATATGTTTACATATTTATCATTTTTATACTTTTTATTCTATTTCTCTCTCCACATTTAATTCTCTACCAACTCATTTTCTCTCTCCTGGTCTACCACTTTACACTTTTTTATTTTATTTATCTCTCTACATTTAACACTCTACAACCAATTTTCTCTTTCATGGCCCAATCTCTTCTCCCTTTTCTCTAAAGGGTAAAATGAAAAAAGCACACAATACATAACCAAAATTTTTAATATGCGTGTAAAGTAAAAGTGATCAATATTTTAGGGACGGAAGGAGTATAAGTTATCATATGACAAAACAAAGAAATCTTTGTTACCCCTTGCTTCTTATCAGTTTTGTCACCGGTAAATTCATCCCTATTCAGAACCCCAATCAATGCATGTAAGTAAGTTGAATTACTTTTAAACCGAATAATATGAATATCTAAACTCATGGGTTTTTAAAATATTAGATTCTGCCTTGGAAACTGTCCAAATGATTTGAGTTTGAGGCTTACAAATCAAATGCAGCTGCCTTTTCATGAGCATCTTCATGAATGGATAGTTAAGTATCCCAAGAAAACATTGTAAACATTGTATTGTTTCATTCGAAAAGCTAGATACAAGCCTCTCTTCTCTGTTCCAACATAATTGTCTCTTCGCTTTGGTCCAACACTTTTCGGTTGGATTCCACACGTAACATGTTAGACATGTTCTATAAACTGTAGCCTGTCATTTGCACATCATCTTTGCTATTTTTGTGCATTATCAAGATGAAAAAAAAAACATTAAAATACAACAAATTGAGCACAAAATAAAATAACAATAGAAGAAATTAAAGGGCATTACCTGTTATTGCCATTGCATTTCTCAAAGATTGTGCATTACAGGTAAGATGGCTCTTTCAAAGATTTATCGCATCCATCTTTGGATTTTGAAAAAAAAAATTCGTTAGAAGTTGTAGATAGCCAAAAATTATGGAGAGCAATGCACATATACACTAAGTTGAATCTATTTCATTCCAAGAAACCAGGTCAATGCCATTGGCATGCGACTTATGAGCACATGTACTATCAAACATGAATGTTGTTTAAGTTAAGCACAAGTTATGGTTCACCAATCGCTATGTCCAGCTTAAGATTCTGTGAGAAGGGAATATTAGCTTTCTACTAGAGAAGGTATATTAGCTGGAAAAGGGAAAAGGCACTCAACACCAGCTAGAGAATGGAGGAGAAGGCCAACCTAGAAGATGCATCAATGTGGAGGGATCATAGAATATTGATAGAATAAAATATTAAGCAGAGGGAAAGGCCCCTGTCTTATTTCAATGCTAGTATTTTATGTAAACAAATGCTTTAAGTAAATTGAATGAGAATTGTAGGAAGGTTTACAATTAAAAATGAGAAATCATAACATCATACATCAATATACACCAGCTCATAGTTTTTCCTAGCTCTCCCGCAGTTGTATGTAATTATTTAAAGTTATTTCTCAGCTTTTTCAAAATAGTCAACAAAAATGTTGCACTGGAAGAAAGTCTAAGATGACGTACATACCATTGCATTCCTCTGCACAGCCGTGGCCAAACATGCAACAAAGTATTAGCTTTTAAGAGCTTATCAAGAAATTGCTGAGTCAAAGTTCCAATGTAATAAAAGAAACGTAGTTTATCATGCAACGCAATTGATGCACTCAAAAGACTCTTAGAGAAGATTTCTTGTCTCTGATAGGCTGGAACTATGATAAGTTTAAATATATTCAAAGTCAGTTTTTTGAGGTCGTAAAGAATGAAAAAATTATCATCAACTGAATTATGTGACAAAAAAGCAGCTACAACTAAAATTTAAAAGGTTGAAATGCGAAAGAGGGGAAATCTAGCATGTAAGAGATCACTTTTAGTAGATGGGTGAACCAGAGAAATCTGTACCACTTTCAGCAACCAATTACTAACCGGATAAGATGCCAAAACTGGAGACAGGCTACCATGATGCCATCATAAATTGACGTTATGGCCACCTGTAAGCACCGATAAAGATGCCTTCTGCCAACAAATTCACTTAGCCCCATAGAAATGAACTTTGCCAAGATCACCTCGTAGTAGTTGTAGACTGTTATTTCTCAAAGGTTAACTACATCAGAGCATACTTTCCAACCCATTAACTGAGAATGAGTTCGCTCCCCATGCTTGAGGTGATCTTTTGCTTGTATAGATGCATAGTGTATTCAATTCAACAAGTTTATTCTGTTGCACTATCTTATTTCAGGAGAGCCTATCAACTGTTGAAACTTGGTGAGTCTGATCGAAGCGTTTGCCTCTCTGCCTCCATAAATTTTATATCGAATTTTAACCTGTCTAAATTATTTTATTTGTTATCTCTTTTCTGATGGTTAACTCACAAACTTTGTAATACAAGCACACAAACATTGGAGACTCGTGCCTTTTAACATTAATCTTAGATTAAAGGGCGGCAAAAATCTATTGTTAAATTAGCAAGTTTCAAATACTATTAGCTAAAGGAAAAAAGAGCATCATGAATGCAAAGTATCCTCGTCTATAACTTAGATATTATATCAGGTGAGCAGATAAGTTTCACTGAATAAGAAAACTTATAGACAACTGTAACCAAAGCAATGGATATTCAAAGCAATGGCATACCTTGCATTTCTTGTTTGTTGGATGACATACCTTGCATTTCTTGTTTGTTGGCAGTTGTTCAAAGCAATGGCACAAGAAAGAAAAAAAAAGGTATGTTGGTCTTGCAACGGAGGCATATCTTTGGTCAGTTGCTTGGATATTCAAACCAAGTTGTGAAACCAGTAGCGGCCATGTATTTGCTTTTCCAAAATTACTGAGAATATTATGTGAAACAACTGCAAGGAAATCAGTGACCAAGCGTGCATCCATGCATGCATAAACATTGGCTTTGAACATTTTCAATCCAATACGCTACAACTTTGAAAAGCATTCAATCCAAGCATTTTTTGCAACAGGGCAACTCTCTGCTTAGACGTCACATATTCCTCTAAAAGATTCTTTTTTTTCTTCAAATCAACAGTCTTACAACAAAGCAGGAAAACAACAGAAAATGTTTTGGATCAATAAAATGGATAGGTTTTAGACATTAGAGTATTTGGGGCTTACGTCAGTCAAATGACCGTTTGGCAAGGTATCCCATTCCTCGTGGCTCTGCAGTTTCCTATTAAGTTAGCTGGAATAATTTGAAAAAGAAAAAATGATGTGGATGCAGCAAAGATGCCGAACAAAAAAAACAGAGACATAGAGGAGCTGCAGTCCACCAGTGAGGCCATGGCTTCTGACCACACCTCTTAACCCAAAAATGCAGCAAAGATGCAAAGCCACAAGAAAAGAAAAAACAAAGAAGGTCTGTTCATGTGGGAATGGAGGCATACCTTTGGTCAAGTGCTTGGATAGTCAAAGCAAGCTGCGGAACCAGAAGCAGTGATGTCATTTTAGATTGAACATGTTCATAGCCAGTGCGTTAGTATATATGCATGCGCGCGTGTCTATTGATTTTCTTATAATTATATCACATTATAGCCATTCAATCCAAGTATTTTTTGCAATTGAATAACTCCCTGCATAGAAATCACATGTTTTTCTAAGAGAGATCTCTTTTTAAATATTAATAATGTTGGCAAAGTGGAAAAACAGCAAAAAATATATTTGGGATCAATGTAATGGATAGCTTTAGACATAACAATATCAAAGGCTTACATTAGTCTAAGGACCATTTTGCAGGGTATTCCATTTCTTCGGCTCTGCAATGTCTTACTAAATTAGCTAGAATTATATGAAAATTAAGGATTTGGGTACAACAAAGATGTCAAACAAAACAAGCAGAGACATGGAGGAGTTGTGGTCCAGAGGTGACGCCATGGCTTCTACCCACTCTCAAAGATACAGCAAAGATGTCAAAGACACCACCAAAGACATTGAAAAGCTGCTCTCTAGCTATGATGCCTAGGCTTCTAAAAATGCCACTCAGCCTAGAAATTAAGCAAAGAAGAAATTGATTCGGCGTCACCGTAGGTACCCTAACCTCGGGTTTAATTATCGGCTCCTCATAAGGAATTTCCTTAAATATAGATAATGTTTTGTTCTCAAGTTTTTCCTCTCACCCATATATATGATCCACCCATGGCATAATCTGAAACAACACATTTTTTGAGCTCTTCTAGTTATCCAAATGCTTCTTGAATCCTTTTTTTTCCATGTCAATCCAAAGAACTAAAAATAGCTCAGAAAATCCCTATATTCTGTCCACCCAAGGCATAGTCCGAAACAACACATTTCCTGTGCCCTTGTAATTTTTCTCTTGATTCTTAAATCCTTTTTTTTTCTATGGCATTCCTAAGAACCAAGGCTAATTAACAAATCCCCTGGGAGCACTAGTAAGAAAGTTTACTAGAATCACTATAGGAAATATCTTGAACTATGATTGTATGGTCCCTCTCAGAGCTAATAATATGGTACCACACTGGTCAATGCAGCCTGGTAGGTCCATTCCAAGAGCAAAACAGTGAAAATTACCCAATGTTCATGTAGAAGAGCTGGACTGAATGTACATGTATTACCTATTTTCCAATCCTACAGCCAAAAAATGGACTGAAGATAGGTTTTATCTAGTCAATCCATCTTGTATTTGGTGTCTCACATGGTACATGATTACCTTCTTTATTCCAACTAAATTGATTCTGACCACAATGTCACACTTATTTAATCTCTAAAAAGAGTAGTTTTCCTTGAACATAGCAAAGTTGTTAAATGCCCAAGTATTTAACACAATCTTCCATCCCGCCACTAATCTCCATCTCTTCTCTCTCTACTAAATTGCTCCAGTGACATAGCTGCCTGCATATTCCATATGCTTATGGCCAAAATGAAGTGTAGCTCAGTAAATAAGGCTTACCCGTTATCTTGCCGGTTTTTGGAATATCTGAGGCTGCTTCTCCCTTTAAAAAATGGCACCATATTTGGTGGGTAAAACTTCATGATAAGCATGCTCATAACATTGCCATACAAGCTTCAACACTGAGATCTATGTACTATTTCTTTGACACAACCTAGGTGTCACAAACAATCTATTAGCAAAGAAATCAAACGGCTATTCGAAAAAGGATGACTCTTAAAACATGTTTCTTAATCTCAAAAAGGATCTTATCAAGAAGTTGTAGCTTGCCACTGGAATTTATTCCAACATCCAAGTTGTCAACTTTAGGGATACCTCTTGTTATCGAGCTTTCCAAAACAGATCCACAAGATATGGGTGGTCACAGCACTGGGAAGAAACACCAACTAAGTTCGAGTCAAGAAATCTATAAATGAATATTAATAGTTAGTAAGAATCACAATCAGCGCAACAATGCTTGAAAGCCAACACCTAAAGAAACATCAATCATAGAGAGCTATCAAAGTAGCAATCTTGAAATGGCATAATCTAATCATATATTCAAACACCTTGTATGCAGCGGTAAGGGAAAGATAGCATGAAGCTCTTTGAACAAGATGAATGGAGGAAAGGCGTGGATGAGACGTATAAGGAGGGAAACTGAGATAGTACTTAAACCAGAATGTCTCTGCTCAAAATTCAAAACTTTAGACTTAACGTACGTCACACATGTGAGTAACATACGTCACACATGTGAGTAACATACGTCATACATGTGAGTTTATGTAAGTTATGGTCATAGGCTGTGTTTAAGGGCTGGCAGTGTCCATGAAGGCAGTAGCACGTACGGTAGATTCATCTGATGCGTCATAGATAGACATCATAGAACATAATGCATGCACAGAAGAATCAAAGGAAAAATCAAAAGGAACCCAAATGCGATTCTGTTAATTCAACAACCGACCGACAGATGAATTATTGAACTAGCAATCGGAACATGACTTACAAATTGACATGCGACTCCATATTTAACAACCTGGTATTTCTTTTGGAAGTGTTCGCAATAGCATGTGCGATAGACAAACATGAAAGAACAGAACCTAAAAATCAAAAGGAGAATCTAGAGGGAATGGAATGCGATTTTGTTGAATCAAAAACTGCTGCAGATGAGTTATTGAAATACCAATCTGCAAAGGTCATGTAGATTGATGTGCGATTTGCCATTTTACAGCCTAGTAGTTGTTCTTGGAGAATGGTTTTTGGGATGTCCTTATTTGAGGCAATACAAGAGTGTATGTGAGAAGAAGGTCTGTTGGCGTAAAAGGACCAGCGACTATTCATTTATTTATGGGGCCATTTGGAGTTGGCATGAGTGGGTGACACTTTGCAATGTTTTTTAAAATGGAATATTTTAAAGGGCATTTTGGTGATGAAAATGTGTAGAAACATGTCTAAACACATTAGACTTTTAAGATAGAGAGATTTTAACAGTAACACGCCAAGAATGCTAGGTTTGCCTTCTCAATTGAGATTTTGATGAATTAACATCTCCTTTCGCCGTGCTTGCTATCCTGGCCATTTAACCTATCAATCCATTTAAAAATTATGAGTGCATGTACTTTTACATTGATCATCCTTTAATTTTGTCGCTGAAAAGTGAATCAAACTATGCATCTTTTAGCGACAATAACAGTGTGAAAAGGCACGAGACCACATAGAGATTTAACATTACTTGGAAATTATTACTGAAGAGTCTTGCATATAAACATACATTGTTGGAGAATTTAGTGCTAATTTTAGTGACTAATAGGTAATTGTGGCAATAAAAAGTTATAGTTAGTACTATTAAGGAAGATCATCGTTATGGTGAAATCCTTTTTGAAACTTCATAATATGCAAACTCCAACTCTAAAAAAAGTTATAAAGTAATTGAAAATTTCTCAGCATTGAGTAGATAATCGCTCTACCTCTCTACAATGAGATCTTCTTCTTCATTCTCATTATTCCAACCACTCCACCGGAATAGCCAACCATGCATGTGTGTGTGTGTGTGTGTTAATTGCACATGCATCGTATGTGCTGACGATGCTAGTTAGAGTTCTATTCGGAAATAGGAGTTCATATATATTTTAAGTATCTTCCAAAATAAGAGACTTCTTCCATTTTCGTGCTTGTTAGCTAGTTCATGTCGTAAACCCTTTCAAGATGGTAAGTAAACTGAAGTGGGTTCTCGCTTGTACAAGAGAGACTAGTGAAAATGGAGAATACTAGAGGACTATAATTGCAAGATATGAAGATTGAATATCGAAACAACCATAATGGATATTCTTCTAAGGTCTCTAGTTTGAGTCTCCTCGCCCCAAGCACCAGGAATTAAATTCTTTTGGAAATTTTCAAGCCTGACTTTGATTTGCTCAAGGAAAATACATTATCACAGTTGGAAATAGTTCTCAATGTCACCTGATCCTCGATGAAAAGAATGAAAAATTCATTAAAAGTAGCTAAGTATGGGTTCGTGTAACGTTTTGGACTAGTGCTTGTGCAAGGAAAGGGACGTTAAGAAACTCAAAATAAAGGCTGTTACAGTGGTGTCTCTGTGAAAATCACCAAAACTTCCCCTTACTATTGGAAATTTCCATTTGAGAAGCGAAGAATGTCTTAATTTTGCTACATTTAGAAATTTCCATGTCAATCTAAAGCTTCAGAATGTTTTAGCCACATTTGAGATGCAAAGCATTATGTAATAGCTTTGGTAGCTTTTACTCATAATTGTCATTTGGAGGTTAGGCTAGAGCCTAGAAATGCAATTAGCCAGATTGCTAAGATCCACCAATTTTTTCTTATTTGGAGAATCTAGCTAATGACCCATTATACTATACACGATTCCTATTTTTTCCCCTCTACTTTAAATTTAAGCAGTAATCTCCCCACACTTACAAAAATTAGGCACCTTAGATGGATTCATTATTTATTTGCGTGAAAAGACCAAAATACCCTTATGTCTTTACCTTATTTTAGCTTAATGTCATTCTTCCAACTCCTTTCTTTCCCTCTCTCACTTCTACCTGATCAATGTCTCCCACCTTGCCTGCCGACCACCCACCACCACACATACCACACAAAGGGTTCCCCCCCACCCACCCTTACCCCTCCTCACCACTGGACGCATGCACAAACATACGCCCCCCAAACAACACAATCCCTTCCCCCCCCCCCAAATACACACCCATCCATCCATTCACCCACATGCACGCACACACACAAAACACACACGATAAACACACGCACAATCCAAACATACATACAATGAACATACACGCACCCCCCCCACGCACCCACCCACCACGGTTTCCCCTCCACCCTTACACAAACTCAGACAACCATGTTGCACGCATAATACATACATCTACAACACACTCACGCAACCTCTCTGCACGTGTAGTAAACACACCACACACACACACACACCCCGATGACACACTACGCATCGAACACACTGAAAACACACACACACGTACAAACATATAGACCCACAGTGAACACAGACCTACACACACACGCACTGCACACCAATTACGTACAGACTGCACACCGAATAACACTAACCCAACCACCCTTTCACACACACGTTCACTACAAGCACACATGCAAGTGAGTTTCATGTGGTGTATGCACAATGGGGTGATGGGTGTGTACAAAGCAGTGCGTGGGTGCAGATTATTAGGTGTGCAGAGTTTTGTGTGGGGGGGAGGGGGTTGTCTGACGTGGAGGTAAAGAAGAGGTAGAGAAAGGAAAAATTGTCATTTAAAAAATTGTTAGTCAGCACATGTGTTGGCCTTGCGCTTTTTTTAATTGATGTTTTCTATTGAGGGTGCCCAATTTTTTTAAGTGTGGATGGGTTTACTGTTCAAATTTAAAGCAGAGGGGAGAAAATCGCACATAACATATAGTACAGGGGGTTATTAACTAGCTTTCCCCTTTTTAGTATAGGGTCAAAGGTACGAAACATCATGAACTTGGCCCCTATGTAACCCGTTCTAGGTCAGAGCTAATGTAACTTTCACTAAAACTTGAATTTTATTGTCTCAATATATTACAAAGGAGCTAATAGTGTTAGATTAAAACATTCATCTGTATGAACATAATAAAGATCTTTAAATCTTACGATTGCATAATCAGAAAAACAATAAGGTATAGAAAATTTTGGAGTCGAAGGAAACCATAGATTACCATAAACTTTATCCGAATGACGAAAGAATGCAAAAATTTTGGTATTGATCTTCACTATTGTTCTCTATTCTTGAATATGGAGTTGTGTATTTTTCTACTAGCTTCTTTTCTTGGGATAATTACAGCAATATCCTTGAGGTTAGAGTAAAATTGAAATACAGGCATGTCCATTAGTTTGGACAAATTACACTTATATTCAATGACCAAACAGAATCTTAAAAAACCTAACAGTTTTAAAAGAATGACTCTATTGTCCTTGAGTTAAAAGGTCATTTTCTTTCAAATGCCATTACTTTGGATATATTTGAAACCCTTGTAGTTTTTTGTTTTCAGTTTACAAAAAAATAAAAACTGGGGCGGTTTTGGTTTTTAATTTTTACAAAAATAGATGTATGTTTGATTGTCCAGATTTATATGGAGTTTTTTCTTTACTATTTTTTCCTATTTTTGCCAACCTTATAATTGCATTTTCCTCCAAGAGACACTTTCCTAGTCAACTCCGAATCACCACCATCAATCAATACCACCACCACTATCCAATTCGGACCACCATCACCACCATAATGAAATTCATAACACCACCACTGAAATGCAATTTCACTCTCTAAGGAAACTTGTTCAGACAACAAATGAAATGGTTTTGTTTTGAGGAAGCTTATGCAGGAAGCAAAGAGACACGACAATGGGATGGTAACGATGGGTAGATTCGTTAGTGGTGATGGTGGTGGGGTGGTGACAATGGGCAAATTATGGGTAGTGCATTGAATCTGAGGTGACAGCGTTGCTTGACACCTCATTGGTTGTCCATGGCTCTGGGGTGAAGATGTTGGGTGAGGTCTGATTCATTGTCAAAGGAGTGTGGCGGTAGTGTGGCAAACTCATGGTTCTTGAAGGCATGGGGTGGATATGGCGGGGCAAATTTATGGGTCACGACGGCGATAGGGTGATGATGGTGGGATAATTGCTGGTGGTGGTGTGAGCGTGTTTGTGAAAGGGGATGGTGGTGACGTGGTAAAGGTTTGGTATAGATGGAAGGAAGTGTCTGCATGGTAGGAGTGGGGTCGGAGGTGTAATTGGCGGCACTAGCGGTGAGAAACGGGCTGAATTGATGGTGGCCATGGTATGGACAGTCGTGGTAGGGTGGGGTGGGGGGATAATTACTAGCCGTGGTTGCAATGTGATGCCAGGTTTGGTGGTAGTGGCGGTGGTGCTCTGTGTGTGATGGGGACTTTGTTAAAATAATGCTCATTTTTTTACTTCTAACAAAATTCGAAGGTTGAATCTCAAAACAAAAACAAAACTAAAAATCCAAAACTCCAAAATGGAGTTTTCAAAAACTGTCCCATTTTAAAAACTAGTTTATAAGACTAAAGGAAAAAAAAAGAAAAAAGAAAACTATCTGTCAAACATGTTTTTCTTTCTAGTTTATAAAACTAAAGAAAAAGCTGAAAACAAAAACTCTCTCAAACGTTACCTTCATCACCTCTTCTTTCTCTGCCTTTCGAAGAACCCACAATCGCATTACCACCATGCCCACTGCTAGACACCCGACATCAGCCTCCACCTCCCATGACCACCAAGATTTCCCTCTTGATTATACTCTGACCCCACCTCTCCCGACCACCAAAGTTTCCCTCTTGATTATACTTTGACCCCACCTCCCCCCCCCCCGACATTGCTACAACCACCCTCCCCCCACCTTGACGCTGCTGCCACCACACTCCCCCCACCCCGATGCTGTTGCCCCCACCCTCCCCTCACCCTGTTGCTGCTGCCTCCACCCTTCCCCCACCATGTCTCTGCTACCACCACCCTTCCCCCACCCTGTCACTGTCTGCCCCCACCCACCCTCTACCTTATCGCTGCCCCCATCCTTCTCGTCTCACTTGCTAGCCTTGCATGTTTTTCATTGTCAGTGTTTGGCCTTTGAGAAAACAATAATAGTGAAATTTGCTTCTTGTTAATTGATGTTAGAAAGACCTTAATTTAGAAATTAGGGTTAAAATCTTAATTTGGAGAGAGAGGGAATTAGGTTTGAAACACTAATTTGGGAATTAGGTTAGAAACCCTAAAATTTCAAATTAGGGTTTTAAATCTTTATACAGCGTGTATGTAAATATATGGTATAAGGGTAGCATTGGCATTTAGAAAATACGCATGGATGTAGTGGCGGACCTACATTAGAACGAGGGGGAGCTGATTTACCCCTCAACTCTGAAAAAAAAATAATTTCTTTCCATTTCAGTAATTTCACCTCTCTCTCTCTCTCTCTCTCTCTCTCTCTCTCTCTTTCACACACTCTTTCTCAACGACTTGCCCTACGCCGCCCAAGTCTCCCACCACTCCCACTCTCCCAGATCTGCAGATCGCAAACACCTACTAATCGGCAACGGCTGACGGCCGATAGCGAGCGAAGGCCAATCGGGAACAAGTGTAGGTGTCGACTGGCAAGGAGGTCGTCTTCACTCTTCAGATCTGGAACCATCAACCGATTAGAAGAAGCCTATTCGCAAAATGGTTCTTCTTTCAATAGAGGAGCATATCTGAGAATGGCTGAGATTACACCCAACTCAAAGAAAGGGTTTTTTGCATTAACCTCCATAATAAGCATCTTCCCAGTACCTGGAGGTTGGAGCTTTCTATATCATGGGTAGGTTGTTTATCCAAGATCTAAACAAGGTGGGTGTTTTTGTATGGAATCAAGTCGTGCCTTTTGATATGAGATAAGGAGTAAACTACCTTTGGGTGGCTGGTGAATAGTCGCTTTCAAGCGCCATTGACGTCCTAATTGCCTAGAGTTTTCAAGGTAACGATGTCAATCTCCCGAGGTAAGTCACTCTCAGCAATAGAGTAAAACTTCCCAGAATGCTCGCAAACATTTGTGTTGTTGATGTATTTGTGTATTTTGCCAAATATCAACTGCAAAATTTCAATTTCTCTATAATTAGCGATCTAATGTCTTAAAGTGGTCATTGCTTAAACCAGGTGACAGAATAGTTCAATGTCAATGTTATTCATTTTACATTACTAGTTGTCTCACCAATAAAGGCAACAATCTTCATATATTTACTCAGTGATGAGGGGATATAACTCAAGATGTCCGCTAACATATGACCAGACTTCTTCTAAATCGGTCAAATTCACCTATAAATTAAGTTCGATGATGTTGAATTTTTACACTGAATTGCATGTCGGGCTTGAAAAATCTCACTCTAGTATTATGCAAATGTATCTAACTCAAAACCACTTATCAAAAGCATAAAGGCCCACAAAACTCGTAGGTAACTTTTTTTCGCTTGAATAATAAGAACCAACTTTATTTGCTCCCGACCTTGCAGGGAAGGATATAATATTTCCACTATACTAATAATCTTTTCATTTGAACCTAAAACACTATAACCATGAATCAAACCATAAAAGAAATGGAGGCACTTCCATTAGGCTGCCTAAAGTTAAAGCAAAGGAAGATGCTTTCACATACTTTATCTTTAGAAGAGTTTTTAACTAAAATTGATTTTTATCCTCCATGAGCGTGCCTGTCCATTCTTTATCTTGCAAGAACGGAAGTTAGCATGGCGACTAAATGCGGGATTAGGGACCACATGAGACAACTAGTTGTCAAACCCTAATCACCTCCATCAAACTTATTGCTTCTTCTGGTTTAGCAAATACTCCCTCCGTCCCTTAATATTTGATTACTTTTATATTTCACCCATATTAATGGTTTAGGTTATATATTGTGTGTTTTTTCTTATTTTATCCTTTAGAGAAAGGGGGAAGAGAGTGGGCGAGGAGAGAGAAAATTGGTTGGTAGAATGTTAAATGTGGATAGAGAAATAGAATAAAAAAAAGTATAAAATGGTGGGACAGGAAAGAGAAAATGAGTTGGTAGAGAGTGAAATTAAGAAAGAGAAATAGAATAAAAAAAAGTATAAAAAGGGTATATATGTAAAAATACTTACATAATCTTTCTTAATTTAGAAGTGATTAATTTTTGTGGGACAACCCAAAAAAAAAATATGAACAAATTTTAAGGGATGGCAGGAGTAGCAATAAACTTTGCTTGTATCCAAACTGTTACGAGGTTAAAGAATTTCTAGCAAATTCTAGTAAAAAGATGAGAGATTGATTGAAATTAGTTTCTTATTAAGTTTGATACCTCAGTTGATAATGCATAGATGTTTAACTTAGAACAAGCATGCATATTAAATTAAGAGGTAGCAGAAATGTTTGACTGTTTATATGGAAACAAATATCTTGGTGTTGTAAACGAGTCTTCAGTGCTGTAAAGATATTAAGTGGCTCTTAGGAAACTTAATAAATATTTTTGAATGCTTTTTATTATGTTTATTGTGTATTATCGAAAAATGCACTCTGTTTTTTTTTTTCAACTTATAAAAAAATTTAGTGACTTCGATATATTCTTAGCACCCCCTGAAGTGAAATCCTGGTTTCACCCCTGCATGTATGACAACAACTAAAACATATATTTATTTTGGCGGAGCTAGGATGGATGAACACGTCTAATATATGTTCAAATTTTTTGGTAACAATATGTACATTTTGAAACTTAGTGTTCTTAACTATAATTTTGCCCTAACCTCGAGACGTTGCTATAATTATCCATTCTTTCTTTGTTAGGAAATTGCAGCCAACATTAAGAATAGCTTCCCAAAAGAGATGTTTATATAGAGAGAGTAGTGGCATCAATGATTTTGTTTTGAGGAAGCTCATGCAGGGAGCAAAGAGACACGGCAATGGGATGGGTAGATTCGTAAGTGGTGATGGTGGGGCAAATTATGGTGCGTTGGTTTTGAGGTCACGACATTGCTTGACGTCTCATTGTTTGTCCATGGCTGTGGGGTGGAGATGTTGGGTTGAGGTCTGATTCATTGTCGAAGGAGTGTGGCAAATGGTTGTTAAAGGCATGGGGTGGCGATGGCGGGGCAAATTTATGGGTCACGACGGCGATAGGGTGATGATGGTGGGATAACTGCTGGTGGTGGTTTGAGCGTGTGTGGGAAGAGGGATGGTGGCGACGTGGTAAAGGTTTGGTGCTGATGGAAGGAAGTGTTTGCATGGTGGGAGTGGGGTTCGGAGGTGTAATTGGCAGCACTGGTAGCAACAAACGGGCTGAATTGATATGGCCAAGGTATGGACAGTGGTGGTGAGGGGGGGGGGGATAATTACTGGCGGTGGTCGCAATGTGATGCCAGGTTTGGTGGTGGTGGTGCTCTTTGTGTGATGGGAGTTTTGTTAAAATGATGCTCATTTTTTTATTTCTAACAAAATTTAAAGGTTGAATCTCAAAACAAAAACCAAACTAAAACCCAAAATTCCAAAAATGGAGTTTTCAAAAACTGCCCCATTTTTAAAAACTAGTTTACAAGACTGAAGGAAAAAAAAGAAAATTGTATGTCAAACATGTTTTTCTTTCTAGTTTATAAAACTAAAGAGAAACTGAAAATAAAAACTCTGTCAAACATTACCTTCATCACCTTTTCTTTCTCTGTCTTTCGGAGAACCCACCGCTAGACACCCCGTGTCAGCCTCCACCTCCCATGACCATCAAGATTTTCCTCTCCACTATACTCTGACCCCCACCCTCCCCCCCCCCCCAACAATGCTACCACCACCCTCCCCCCACCCCGACGTTGCTGCCACCACTCTCCCCCGACCTAGAAGTTGCTGCCCCCACCCAGCCGTGGTTACCCCTACCCTCCCCCCACCCCATCGATGCTGCCCCCACCCTTCCCCCACCTTCTCGCTGCTAACCAAACCCTTCCCCCACCCTTTCGTTACCTGCCCCCACCCACCCTCTACCTTATTGCTGCCCCCATCCTTCTCGTCTCATTTACTGGCCTTACATGCTTTTTCATTGTCAGCGTTTGGCTTTTGAGAAAACAATAACAGTGAAATTTGCGTCTTGTTAATTGCTGTTAGAAAGACCTGAATTTAGAAATTAGAGTTAAAATCTTAATTTGGAGAGAGGGGGAATTAGGTTTGAAACCCTAATTTTTAAATTAGGTTAAAAATCCTAAATTTTCAAATTAGGGGTTTTAATCTTTATACAGTGTATATGTAAATATATGGTATAAGGGTAGTATTGGCATTTAGAAAACACGCATGGATGACAACAACTAAAAACTATATTTATTGTGGCAGAACTGGGACGGATGGACACAACTGATATATGTTCAAAGTCTTTGGTAATAATATGTTATATTTTGAAACTTAGTATTCTTGACTATAATTTTACCCTAACTTCGGGACGTTGCTGTAGTAATCCATTTTTTCTTTGTTAGGAAATTGCAGTCAAAATTATGATACCATAGCCTCCAAGAAGAGATGTTTATACAGAGAGAGTAGTGACATCAATCCTAAACATGTCAAATCTCAATCATCCAACAAGATTAAGAGATTATGGTTTGTAAGTCTCTTGGATGTTAAAATTTAGAAGGCCCATAATGGTATCTAAATAATTAAATTAGTTAATGACAAAGTCAAACAAAAAGTCAAAATTAGTATTACTCGTTAGGCCACTTAATTAGATTTGACCCGTCGAATTCACCAAATAGTGCTGCTAATCTATAAGTGAAGCAAGATGTTCTATATGCTCGGTCCATATCCCAAGGATCGTCGTTGATTGCCACTAATTATTAGAGTGCATTCCTGTTTTTTCTTTTTCTCGGTGCCTTGCCACTTATCCTTGGGGTATGCTGGGACCAGGAAAGATGCAAGAAATCATGGCACGGAGCAGCAATACCAAGTGCTTTGCTAGCTCTTCCTTCCCTATTTAGGAACCCCTCGTTTGAACAAACGGAAAAAAATTTTGTGAACGTTTTGTTGGCTAAAAGTTTTAGTACAACTTAGTAAAACATAATTATATAAAATTGGCATTGCCAAGCATATACCACATTGGCTAGAATGAGGAGTGAGATTGCTTCTTATACTTGACACGCTTCTTCTGCATATGACTATATTTTTGAATTGCATGCCGAACTTCATCGAGCACATTATTATTTGCAGAATATTTATTTTATAAGACATTGTTTTTTGTCAGTAAACATAGTCACAACAAAATTGTTTTAGCATTAAATTTATACTTACTCCAGTACCTTTATGTCAAATGCAAAGACTTCGTCAAGGAAGTACAAAGCATTTGATGTATATTTCAGAAGGGTTGAAATCTTGATATTTGCTCAAAAGTGATCACAAGTTCACTAACCAAGACATTGGGGAATTATGCACAATTTGTTTGAACAGATGACATATATGTTTGGACCGATATCTTTGTAATTTAAAAGGTCACCACTAGGCCAAGACATAGGAATACAAGGTCAAATGTAGGAATTGTGTAGAATTTGATGTTTCCGAAAGTGGATACAAGGTCACCACTAGGCCAAGACATAGGAATTGTGTAGAATTTGTCCAAACAAATCATATATCTGTTTAGACCAAAATCGATCTTTATAATTTGAAAGTACCTCGTAAGAAATTAATATGGTGCTAGAGCTTATGAGTTTTTCAAGATATTGAATTAAATTCCTCTTGTACATAGAGGAAAAAAAAACCATTGGCAAAGCCTAATGATGTAGACTGAGATGTAGATCACCACCATTTCAAGCTTTCTTGCCTTCTCTAGATTATTGGCTAAGAGTTGTACATGGTTCCAAATGGGTAGTGGAATACTTCATGACAACCTCACCATTTTTTATATTTTGTAACGTATAGGGGAGAATGGTGGCGCGAAAACTATAAAGTTTAACCGCAATCCTCATAAATTGAAAAATAGGAAGAAGAAGAAGAAGAAGAAGAAGGGAGAATTAGCATGAAAATTTACTTCGAGTCCTTAGCACCATAAACGGCAAAATATCTCAATCAGAGTGAAGTCCTATAACTGGACAGTACTGAAGCTCATTCTTCTTGTTCCTATTTTACTTTGTTTTTGTTCTTGTACTGTAGGAATTGCTTATGTATACACGAATGAAAAGCAAAAGGTCATTAGATGAAGTCGTATGCTGCCCGGTCACGAAAACATAAGCCCAAACAAGTAATCCGCGTAAGTTCCTCAACCCAAGAAAATAAATCCATGAAAAGCAAAAGGTCATTACATGAAGGCATCCCTAGCCCAGTCGCATAAACATAGCCCAAACAAGTAGCTCATGTACATTCCTCAACCCAAAAACCTCACCCAGGTTGTCCCCTTTTGGCTTCTGAGACATCGTCCTTTGTAGAAAAGAAGTTGTTTGTGGGGTTAGTGGCAAAACATGTTCCTTATCGTGTTGTGCGTATGTAAAAGAGGTCTCCGTCTACTTGCAAAAGTTGTTATTTGGTGTCTAGAGGTGTCAAAAGGGCCGGGTGGCCCACGGGCTGGCCCGACCCGGCCGTTTTTAGCCCGGGCTGGCCCGGTCCGAAAGTGAATAGTACTGACCCTAACTCTTAGGGCATTAGGCCAGGCCACATTTTTCCCCAGAATTTTTCAGGCCCGGCTCGGGTCAGGCCCTAAAAAATAGGTTGGCCCGAAACCGGCCTGTTTTTAGGCCCTAGCCGATTTTTAGGGCTGGCCCGACCCGACCTTCTTTGGCAGAAAACTGGCCCTCTTTTAGCCCTAATGCAGGATGGCCAGAATTTTGGGCAGGCCCCACAAATTTTCAAACATTTTGATTCCCCCCCCCCCTCCCCCCTAACGGCTAGATTTTCCAAATTTTGAAAATTTCCACTTTTAACCCCTCCCCCCCCCCCCCTCAACAGCTATATAACGCCTCATCTGGAGGGTATTTTCATTCAACTATTTTTTAACAACTATTTTAAGATTTTTTACACTTTTACTCTCCCAACAACTATAAACGGCTAGTTTTAAAGGGCATTTTGTCGCAAGTCCAGATAGAAAGATGAGGGCCTATGAACAAATTTTTCTTTAATTTAACTCCATCAATTATTATCACCTTCTACCGTAAATGATGTACATTGGATATTGTTCTCTAGTATATAAATGACATTTCAACAGAGAGAGAGAGAGAGAGAGAGAGAGAGAGAGAGAAATTTCTTTAACATTAACTTGATAAAAATATTTGGACATATATATCTTTAGACCAAAAAGGGATTAAAAAATTACGACATTAAGTTCTAGCATTAGTAAACCAATTAAGATTTTTTTTAAATATTTGAATGCTAGAAATATTATTGTTTACACACATAATACTACATATATATATATATATATATATATATATATATATATATATATATGTGCGTGTCTCGAAATTTTTAGTTGCTTGCATTCACATATATTACTAGTTATAGTGTTACATTACAATTTGCTTACATAATAGTAAACCACAATTCAAGTTTTTTGAATAAAAGGAATTTTTGAAAAAAAAAAAAGGGGGTCCCGGCTAGGGCTTGGACTGGGCCTAGATATCCCATTCATCTGGCCCGGCCCGATTTCCATCCCGTCTGGCCCGGCCCCGACCCGTTTTCACTTCAAGCTTGCTGGGCCGGCCCATTGACACCTCTTAGTGTCTTACACCTACCAGATTTGATTTCATGTGACTTAGTTGTCATGTACAATGCTGACGCAGGAGGAAGTGAGTAGAGACGATATTGCATGAGCTGAAAGGTACCACTAGATGTCTTTCTGGCTTGACGGGGACACTAAAGAGAATGATACTTAAGGGTATCTCACCAAATTCAGTGAGTTTGGCTTCCCTCGTTCGTTTGCATTATATAATTGCAATTATAAAGATCATACGCGATAACTTTTCAAAATAATGCTAAACGATAGACACGAGTCGTTGTCTAGAAGTGTTGATGACAGATCATCAGATTTACATAAGATAGCTGTGACTTTAGATTGTTCTTCATTTTGAATTCAGTATCCTCTCAGTATTAGAGCCAACTACGTAAATTGTACAATCTCCCTAATTACTCCTTTTGTATGTCAATCTTGTATTATGTCATTTCTTACTTTATTCCTTATATTTATTACTAGGTTAACTTTATTGGCTGTATGTATAGGGATTTTATGTACTCTTATATATATATATATATATATATATATATATATATATATATATATATATATATATATATATATATATATATATATATATATATAAGAGTACACACACGCACACTCTTTTCTATTTGAACTTGGTATTAAGAGCCCCTTTGAATTTTTATCTTTCCTTGTTACCACCCTCTTTCCAACGGCACCAACTTGCTGTCATATCTCACTGAGCGCACTTCCACCGTTGTATCGGAGTCCATATTTCTCTTCCACTCATCATTCGCTAAATTCCAGGTCCTGTAACCACCACAGATAGGCTCGAAATGAAAAAAAATATAGTCGATTTGTACTTCGACTCATAATATTATATCCTTGGGTCTACTTGTTGATCATGTCTACAACATTTACCTTAACTGTTCTAGCTGCATTATACAGGACGCCTAGACTGGGAAGGTAGTCACAAAATGTCGTAAAGTGGATAATCTATTTATGCTTGATCATCTCTAACTACAATCCACTCTTATTGTCACTGCTTTTACCTCTTCCAAAATTGTTCAAATTTCGCACTCTTGCTTAGGTCATGCCTTCTTATCTAGTATTCTTCCTCTTAGTTCTAGTGTGACAGTTCGGGTCTATCTCTGTGCCTATTTTCATCGTTTACCCTGTCAACTTAGTACATAGTCGAAGTTACCTTTCAATAATAGTGATTCAAGAGCTAATCACATGTTTGGTTCAGCTCAATCCGATATATGGGTCAATCTTTAATTCTTACAAAGGGTGGATCTTAATATTATATAACTCTAGTTGATGATCACTCCTCGATTTACATGGATCTGTCTTTTGAAAAATCTTTTCGAACTTTTAACTGTTTATCCTACTTTTGCCAAAATGGTTCATGCTCAGTCCTCCGGCACCATAAAAAGTTTTCATTCTGGTAACACAGTAGAATATACTCCTATACATTTCTTATATTTACTTGCTTAAGAGGGAACAATTGCTCAAACTTTTTGCCTTGGCACATCTGAAAAAAAAATTTGTTATAGGTTACAAGTAGGTGTACAAGATCAAGACAGATGCGCAGGCAACATTGAATGTTACAAAGCTTGGCTTGTGGTGAAGGGATATATACAGGAGTATGGCATTGATTATGAGGATACCTTTGCTCTTGTAGCTCGGGATACATCAATCGAGTTCTCATTGTAATAACCTCTACTTGACTTTGATATCTGTTCAGATGTATGTAAAAATGTTTTCCTTAATGGAGAGCTCACTAAGGAGGAGCACATGAAACCTCCGCTTGGTTATTTTCATCCTCCACGTCAGGTGTGCCATCTCCGAAAAGCTCTTTATGGTCTTAAGCAAGCTCCTTAGGCTTGGTTCTCCAAGTTGAAATATGTCTTCACACAACTTAGCTTCACTTCAAGAGCCTATAATTACGCTTTAATTCGTCGACAATTTGACTCTGGCTCAAGTTTGGTACTGCTATATGTTGACGACATGATCATCACAGGCCACGATCTTTCAGACATTCATACCCTCAAACTCTCTCTAAGTCAACAGTTTGAGATGAAGGATCTTGGCGATCTTCGATACTTTCTTGGCCATGAGGTGACCTCTAATCAGACCATTCTTTTTAAGACCAAGTACGCTTCTAATTTGGTCTTCAAGTCTGGTGTCTCTTCCAATGATACTGTTTATGTCATATATCGAGGAGAGTGAGAGCATAGTACATTTACTAGTCAACACCTTTCGGATCCCACCCATTGTAGACAACTGATTGGTAGCCTGAATTATCTCGTTGTTACTAGACCAGACATTCCTTATGCGGTTTGTCGGGTTAGCCAATTCATGACCGCACTCTTCATCATTCACTTGGCTTTGTTCTTCAGACTTTGTGACACGTGAAGGGTATTATATTTCGTGGGCTTGAATTAGACGTCTGCATCCTTAGTAGCGCTAGAACCCATATAACACGACACTCAGCTTCGGCACTGGAACATGTTGGAGAAAAAAAACGCTGGAAGGAAGAAGATAGACGAAATTTTATGGCTTGAGGCGTGTATAAAGACACTGTTTTTAAGGCGATATTTGCCCCCACTTGATCCAAGTTTGTTACCGGGTTTAATGGCAAATCACCTTCAAGATTACTCAAACCAACAATCTGCAGATAGCAATTCTGAAGATTCATTTCAGAATTGCTCCTCAAAAAAGTGTATATAACTGAAAAAATGAGATTCAAAAATTGGAATGCAAAAGTAAAAGTTTATTCTGAATTTCAGAATCTTATATATGGATTTAACAGCCATCCCTTCATGAAGGGACACAACCAATTAGAAATAACTGTTATTTCTGGTGCCTTTCCGGAATTACTTTCAAAGTCATTAAAGTGTCACTAAAAATAAATGACAGAAAGAAATAATTCCGAAAATTGGTAAAATATGTGCCGTTAGATCATATATAAATCAACGCATTATACGCGCCCGTGGCAAGCGTGCTAAGTGCGCCCATTAAAGCGCACACAATGCACTACATGCGTACACGGGCGCGGTGCGGTGCACCGCACAATAGCATTCCCAATTTTCCCTCCAAAACATCTCAAAACAATTCAAATTATATGTACTATGTGCTTGCTTATAAGGAGAGAGAAAGTTCATTTTCTCTCTAATGTGGGTCAAAGAACAAAACCTTTTTGGGTCTTGAACTTCATTACATAACAATCTATCATCAACATCACCAGAACGAGCCACAGAGGGTTGCTTCTTTGCACTCTAAGAAATGCAAGTTGAACAAGAAATGTACAATATCCTACATGTCTTTACATGTAGGCCAATCAGCCTCACTAAATACAAAAAGGTCAAGGGAACTATGAGCAAGAATCCTTATTCCTAGGCAAATAGCGCACAAAAATAGTGAGGAGCTCTTTTCACTGGTTGATATTCTGATGGGGCATACATATGCTAAACGTAGGATAGATCCGACCTAGTCAACGCTAGATATTGTAGAGCTTTGACCAAGCCTCCAACATGGCGAGGATCAAGATATAAAGAAGTATTACGAGATGTTGATGAAAACCTGGAGGTTGTGGGAGTAACAATTAAGTTGCGTGAAGACATTAAAGAATAAGTTGGATAATCAGAAGCGTGCTTTGTTTGAGAAAGATAAAGACCGTCCGAGGCTCTAGAGACTTTGATACTAAAAAATTACTGGAGTGGGCCAACTTCCTTCAAGGGAAAATTGATAATCCGGCCGGAAAATCAAAGCGGCCTGAAATCGCAGCGCTACCATGGAGAACCATCATCCATTGGTAGCAAAATAGCCAGACGATGCATCTTCTGAACCCTATATCAACAGCGTTGACACCTCCACCTTACGCCGGTGACATAGCATTGTCAATCTCACTGTACACCGCTCACCAACAACGATGCCTCGTGCCTCCCCTACCTTCTGAGTACGACACCTCATGCCTTTCCCACCTTCCGGCAACGCCGATATACACTCCATCTCTATCCTCCAAAGAATCACCATCTTGAAAACAATTGTCACGCTCCCATGAAACTTCACTCCCTTTCTCCTCCAAGAAACCCATAGAATATATTTGTTGATTTCTTGTTTCATTGTTGAATCCAGCGAACTTGGACATTGTGTTTATTCATCTGGGCATCACATGGTTAATATAATTTTAGTTTAATCTAAGAAATGATGCTTTTGCCTTTTTTTTTTCTTCCCCAATGTTTCTGGTGTTTAAAACCAGAAGTGTGGTTGATGAAACTAAGCAATCTATTTCTAACTGGATGTCCATGTTATTGGGTTACAACAGAGTTAAAGGGGGTGAAGATGGATTTCTGGGGGGGGGGGGGGGGAATGCTTCTGGAGAGAGTGAGATAGAAAGGGTGAGAAGATTGATTCACACAAAAAACTTGGATACTTTTCATTCAAAATGTGACGTGGCAGCTTTTGGTGTCTTCATTTTGATCGAACGATTGTAACTAGAGTAACAACATCTCTATTGTAACCTATTTACAGCAGAGGATTCACCTCCCTCTTATTAAGGGATCAAAGAGCACAGCAATAATAAAGCCGTTTTGAACTTTTATTTATTACTCATGCCAAATATGTTTTCCTTCTCACTTGTTTTGTTGCCTGGGATCTCATTGCAAGCCAAATTCCAAGTAAAACTATCTTCCCTCACTCTTTCACGGTTTCCTATGTTTATTGCAAGTCTGACAGTGTTCTAGTTTCTTTAAAAAAAATATTGTTTGCTTGCTCATGAGAACACGAAGTCCCTTCTCGCTTCTTCCTTCAAAGCTGATCTCTTGCAAATATAGGTATGAAAGTTCTTATATCTTTGCTAGTGTCTGCATTTTTATTCAGTTATAATAAAATGGTACATAAAGGACCTTATGTATTCTAATTTCTCGCATGTATTGTCTCAAGTTTTTAACCTACCAATTTTTGTGTTCACCTCTTTCTTTTATTAATAAATTTTTATTCTAGGTATAGGAAAATTGTTACAATCTTCATGTAGCAATAATTAATATTTATCAAATATAGTTAATATCATTTACATTATCACCTCAGCAATTTAGCAACAACTTAATAATGTTACTAAATAGAAGGCAGTGATAACATTCAAGACTACGACTTATTATTGCACATTAAGTTATAACTATATCCTTATAACTTAAATAACAACTAGCTCAAACCCCGTGCTATGCACGGATAAATTCATAGGTCATTTGGCTCCTCTCTGTCTAAGGTGACAATATTTTAAGGTGGAAGCATGAAAACCTCAATAATGTATCCAGCTAAAACCCCAAAACTATGCACTTAATAGTGAAAGAAATTAACAAAATCTTATGGCCAATTAGCCATAAATTTCTTGCCAATATCCTTAGAAAACACAAAACATTTATGCACGTGATCCTCCTCAATTAAACAAATATGATTGTTTTTTGAAGAGGTCATAAAGTGAAGAAAATTCATCTGAAATGCAATCGTAATGAAAACCCAAAAAGGATAATGGCAATCAAAAGAGCTAAAAGTGGCTGAAAGTTAAAATTGAAGCGAAATTTCTAATGATCGTGCTTAAATAGAAAATATCTTGTTTTTTTTTTTGGCAAAGATTTCAGTCCATGCTTCTTCCTTTGATCTGCGTTAACATCTCATAATGGACGATGACTTAGAAGTATTCTATAAGTGAAAATCTAAAAGTAACTAAAAATGCCAGTTGACTTGAGATATGGATGCTCTATTTACCTGTTAGCAGGTCAAACATCGAGATACAAACTTTTATATATCCCTCTTCATGCTAGGCCACCGAAATTCTTTGGGCCATAACTTAGGATACATTTTCGTCTCTTCTAAATGAATTGACACTTAAAACTATGAGTACCATTCACAATTTCTTCTCTCAATTCATCACTAGGTGGAACACATATTCGACCTTCACATTCATAATCACTATCCTTATCCCCATCAAAATTTCTTTTTCATTCCTTTCTAATCCTCACTAGATCTCAACATCTTTTCATCTTGGCCCTAAGCTTCCTTGATTTAATTAAGATGCACTGTTTGCATTCCCATGTGAAACAAACTATTACTTCCTTTTCTCCTTACTCGAACTTTGATTTCGATTTGTTCACATTCTTATCAACAATCATCGCAGTCAGTTTTCTTCGATAAGGCATCTTAGACTGATTGTCAATTATTCTCCGGTAGCCACCGATTGAGCTTAGGAAGCTACTAATTACAACGTCGATTGTTTTATGTTGTTCCCCGTTTGTCACCTTTTTAAATTTTCCCAAATCTCCTAACTTACTTCCGCATCAATCCCATATATCCAAATTACCCAGTCAAAATTCACATTCCTCGAATTTGACATACAACTTAGCTTTCTTAAAAATTCGTCAAACTTGCCATCGCGCAATTTCCTCCTTGCCTTTAGTATCATTCATAATGTCACCAATAAGGTGACGACACAATGATCAAGTACTCTCAAAAGACTTGATTCCTCAAATTTACAACTGCCACATGGGCCTTAATTGATCCACCTGGCACCACCAAAAGTTTATAATGTCCGTCACTGTTTCTAAATACAATCTTGACAACTTCATCCTTCCTTATTCCTTAATCGGTGATGACCAGTTCTAAGGTCAGTCTTAGAAAGAAAACACTTAGCACCCAACAATTGATCGACATATAAGCTAGGTCAGGTAATGAGTAATTATTCTTGACTGTCACCTTAATCAACATCTGATAGCCAATACATAGTCTCATAAACCCTTTTTTCTTTTTACTTCAATGATCTTCGCCCTCCTTTAGAGCAACTCTGTTCATTAGACACTGGTTGTTGACAATTAAAACAGCCTCTTTTGATTCATCTTAAACATTAGACCGGTGTCTTACTCTCATGCTTAAGACATGCTTTACTTGCCTTAGCATATTCCACACCCTCGTGCCTCAATTCACACCATCTATATTTTCTATCTCTTCCTTTTTGTTAGAGGTGTCAAATGGGCCGGGCTTGGGCCGGCCCAGCCCAAGCCCAACGGGCCTCCAACAAAATGGGTCGGGGCCGGGCCAGTGAGGCTGCCAACCGGGCCGGGCCGGATGGAGGGAAAATCTGGGCCCAATCCAAGCCCTGGCCCTAGGCCCAATATCTAGGGCCGGGCCTAGGCCCTATTTATTTTTATTTTTATTTTTTTGCATTTTCTTGTTATTCAAAGTAAAGACTTTCATTACGGTAATTTCTTGTTATTATTTAAGCAAATTGTAATGTAGTACTATGACTAAGATTTTTGTTATTATGTAAGCAAATTACTCTCTCTCTCTCTCTCTCTCTCTCTCTCTCTCATTTACATCTCTCAATTTTAAATTTCTTCTTTCATATACTCTAGGCATGTCTAATATTCACAATTTAACGAACCTAATCTTTATCCTTTTATTTCATTATAAGTCATATACATATATATATATATATACATATATATATATATATATATATATGTATATACATATTTATTTGTCTCTTATTTTATTTTTTATTATATGTTAAACCTTTTTATACTCTTCTTGGTGAGTTTTATTAATAAAATCTTAACACATAACAATTATTACTATTTGAAAGAGACTATTTCTATTATTTGATATTTTACTTCAAATTAATTGGTTGAGATTGATACATATTAATTTCTGAGACTATCTTAAGTAATAAGTATAGATTTTGACTAACAGTTTTTTCTCTCTACTTTGTCTCATATACAAAATAAAATTATTCTATATATATGACTCTCATATCATAGTTATGAGTGAGTATTAAAGAACCTATGATATTAATATATTGTGTTTGTCAGAAAATAAGAAGTAAGTGAGGCTAGAATTTATGAATGTATATAAATTATTAACGTCCAGATAGAGTTAAATTGAAGATAAATATGTTCATAGGCCCTCCTCCTTTTATCCGGGCTTGGGACCGGCTGCTTGTAAACAAACAGGCGAAGTTACCTATTTTTTTATATATACAAAAAATATCTATCTTGCTTGTAAAAACTTATTATATATATATGTGAAAAAACTATATTTTGTAAAAAAATTCTAAAACTTAAGAGAAGGAAAATAAAAAGAAATTACCTAATCATCCGGAAGTACTTCAACATCCGAGTCACTGCTCTTCCTATCATCAATCGGTTTATCTTGCTCGCGGTATTTCGCATCAAGATAATCCTTCCAACATACACATAGCTCGAGCGACTCGGGGTTAAGACGACTCCTCCTGTCATCCAAAACCCTCCCGCTTGCTGAAAATGCCGACTCTGAAGCAACCGTGGAGGCTTGCACTGGCAGTACATCCCGTGCAATTTGGGATAAAGTTTTATACATGTTTTGATTTTGTTTCCAAAAATTTAACAAATTAAAATTAACCTGTTCTTGCATTGATAAATCAGAATAATGATCAGTATTTGAATATACACCAATCTCATTAAAAGAGAAAAAAGTAGACGAACCTGCCGAATTAGAAGTACCTTCACCTGGTAGTTAATGATGAAGCTCTCAGCAGTCGATGATGAAGCTCGTCCGCGCACGTCAGCAGAATTACGATAGAGGTTGAACAATTCCTCAAATGTCTTGCTCACTTTCGCTGTGAGTGCGGTTGTGTCCTCTACTGGGTAGCACATTAATTTCGATATCTCTTGTATCGAGACGTTCACGCCATGCAACTTTAACCTAGGATCTAAACAAGTAGCCACAGCAAAAACAACAGGCAGTTCACTCCAATATTTATTAAACTTTTTATCCATCACTTTTACTATTTCCTTAAAGGGTCCTATATATCTCCATTTTGTTAACATTGTAGCCATCTTGAGAATTTCTATTACAGCGAGAGGAGAGGTGGGATAGTACGTACCAGACAATAAATTGGTAGACGTGTAAAATACCTCCAAAAATTCAGCTAGGTATGTGGCCATCTGCCATTCCTCTTGAGTTGGCAAGCCGGCTGGGAACAAGGTTAGTAGAAAATGCGTATAGACTTCTCTGTATGCCAGAATGTGTAAAAGCATATGGTATGTAGAGTTCCACCTGTGGACCACATCTGTAACTGCTCTCCTGCGAGGCATATTATATTCAACACACAACGTTTTAAATTGTTGTGTTCTCGGACTCGAACTATTAACATACGCTGTCATACCCCTCATTTTGACAAGAATATCTCCTGCAGCAGCTAAACCATCTTGAACAATTAAATTAATTATATGACAAACACAACGAACATGAAATAATTTACCAGAAAGTACAGGTTTGAGGCTCTCCTTTAAAGCATCAACAGCAGCTGTATTGTTAGAAGCATTATCAAAACTAATACTCATAATCTTATCCTTTAATTTAAATGTGGTACATGCTTTTAATATAATACTAGCAATGTTCATTCCATCATGCGGAAAAGGAAAGAGCTCGAAAGCGATGATTCTCTTGTGCATAATCCAATCTGCATCAATCCAATGGGCCGTCACACAAGTATAACTAACAAAAGTAAACGGAGATTGCCAAATATCAGAAGTAAGACTAACTTTACCGTCAAATTTATCGAAATAATCGATCAGGCGTGCTTTAGCAGCATTATACTGTCGGAGTGCATCGGATCTAGTTGTGTTTCTATGAACCTTTTTGTACAAAGGTTGAACGTATGTGTTCATATATCTAGAGTGCTTAGCATTATCGGCAAAAGAAAAGGCTTGTTCATCGTGAATAACAAATTCAGCGAGACCGTCTCTTTGCTCTCGCTGATTATAAACAAATAACTTACCGTCAAAAGATAACTGCGTTTGGGTAGGTTCGACGTGGCCTTGTCGAGGTGCACACTGAGGGTAATGCCTGTTAAGATGTCCATTACCACTACCAGACGAAAATAATTTAGCACAGTACTTACATCGAGCTTTTCGGATGCCGTCCACCATAACTTCATCAAAATGATTCCAACACTCGGCTTTCTTTTTTTTCCCTTTTGGACTTCTGGCTCATTACCGGAGGCATTGCTCGGCCCTTCTTCATCATGACCAGGCATAGGGTTAAGATTATGCCACGGAGTAGTAGCTTCGCCAACCGAGCTGCGTCCTTGACTATAATGCGGGGGGTCTTGATCAGGCGTGTATTCAAAATCTGGAATGTTTTGATTGAACTCCCAATTGGCTTGGGTATCTATCATACAGCCTGTACTCATTCGTCCAGGAACGAATGGTTGTGGTGGTGCTTGGATTGGTGTTTGTGATGGCCGTGGTGCTGGCGCTTGTGCTGGTGGTGGTGCTTGTGATGATGATGATGTTTTTCGTGATGATGATCCACGCTTCAGTTTCTTCAGTAATCCAGCCATATTTGACGCTAAACTTTTTTACTAGATTGAAAAATAAAATTAGTAAGAGTAACTAAATACACAAGTATAAGAGCAGTAATTAGTAATTAGAAATAACAATTAAAAGAATTAAAGAGTAACAAATGAATCACTGAGGATAATTCAAAATTGGAGAGAGTTAGTAATTAAAAAGAATTTAGTAATAGTAATTGATAAATATAAATTCACTAATTACTAATTACTAGACAAAAGAATTAGAGAGTAACAAATTAATAAGAGGAGTGGTTAGTAATTAGAATTTAGCAAGAGTAGTAATTAGTAAACAAGAGTAATAATTAGCAAGAGTACTAATTAGTAAATAAGAGTAGTAATTGGAGAGGGAAATAGTAGCAAAGCTTGTAGAAATGTAGAATGTTTATATAAGAGAGAGTAAGAAGATTGGTGTGAAAAATTAGAGAGAAATGGTGTGAATTTATAGATTTTTGAAACTTCACAAAAGACCAAAATACCCCTAAAAACTATCCGTTTATAGTTGTTGGGGAGGGTAAGAGTGTAAAAACCCTTAAAAGAGTTAAAAATTTAAGTTAGACCAAAATACCCCCCAAACTAGCCGTTATTTTGCTGTTGGGGGGGTAAAAGTGGAATTTAGGGGGGAAAAGGGAATAAAACCGTAGGGGGGAAGGGGGAAAATCAGAATTTGAAAATGGTAGAACCGAGGCAGAACTGGGCCAGATCCTGGCCTTAAACCAGGCCAAACCCGGGCTAAATCCGGGCTTCGGTTCGGGTCGAGCCAAACCCTGGCTTTTTTCTTGGATTTCCTAGCCTAGTCCAAGCCCAGGCCCAAAGCCCTAATATATAGGGCCGTTACTATTCATCGAGGGGGCCGGGCTAGAAACGGGCAGGGTCGGGCCAGCCCGCGGGCCACCCGGCCCTTTTGACAACTCTACTTTTTCTCCTGAACTTTGTCCAGACTGTTCATCACACATTTACTTCTTACAATTATTTCCACTTTTCAAGTTTCGGTCCTGGATTCTACCTCTTTCTGTCCTCACTCCTTTCTTTCTTCCCAGGCCTCTTCATTCTCCACCTCCATCACTTGATTTTTCCTACTATTCCCGTAGTAATTCCCTATTAGAACCTCCTTACCTGTCCCTTTTCAAGGATTATTTTTCAACTCTCCTCATTTTATCCCACTTTTCACATTTTTCTGTCATCGCCTGATGAGGGCAATTAGGCTAACTCACCAAATTCCCCGGCATCCCTTTCTGCCTTTCTGTCCTTCCATTTAACATGCTAAATGTGTCTCCAACTTACTCTATAATTTAAGCAAAAATATTTATCATCAACATGTTACTCATGCCTATTCCGGGCAACGCAGTCCAAATAAGCTACCCACCTCAACTTGTTTTGCCCGTTCTTAACAATTTAAAACTCCTCTTGTACATATGACCAGTGAAAATCATCTTTTTGATGTTTTCCCACATCTTGTTATTTTAACTATCTTCTCCATCTCTCAAATTCACGTAGTTGTCTACACTAGACCATTTCCCTCCTGTGGGATTTCACCCGGGCAGGCATCTTGATAGTATTAAGATCTACACTATTTTCTCCCTTTTACTGGGGCTGTCATAATAGCAGCCACCGGTTGTACTTTTAAAACTCCCACGATCTTTTTAGAAGTCTCACTAGCTTTTCTTAAGGTCTTCTTGACCTAATATACTTCCCCTGCTTATTTCTTTCACTTATATCCTCAACATTCATCATAATCACCTCTATTGAGGGTCCATCTCTCATCTTTTTGAGGAAGGAGTAGCACGATAATTAAAATTGTGCACCATAATATTAACCTTCCCGCTCAAACAGCTAATGGTTTTTCATCATTAAACGACATTTTTCTACACTAGTATGTAAATAATATTAATTTCCTATCACCCTTCTCCTTCTCAATAACAACTATAGGTCCAACTTCAAAAGCGGACTCCCCCTACTCGTACACCCTATCAACCTCAGAAAAGCCATAACCTTCCTTCAATAATTTCAGGCTTCAATGACTCTATGAGGCGGGTAGTCATAAACAATTTGCCATACCTTTTGGACAATACGCATATTGGCGTCCATCGTCTCCATTAGTATCTAATTGGATACTTACTTTTTATCCTTCCATTCAACTTTCACTCTCTTTCCTTTAGTTAATACCGCTTGTTTGGGACTCAAACTGACTTGTCGATCAATCCCCTTTTCCTCATTGGAAGTATTTTCTCTTCCGAAAGTCCATCAAAACTCTACTCATTCTCACTCTTGACTTCTTATTTCTTCATTCCAAGTTCACACAATAAAAGTGTTCAACCTCATTTATCCTCCCTGTGGTTCCAACAAATTCACCTCCTATTGAACCTTCATTTGGCTCCTTCAATCCTAATTCCATTTCATTTACCTTCTCATCAGGATGCTTTTTCGAGATCAGACACCGCAACCTTATCATCATCAAACCATTCTTCTAAAGCAAGGTCAACCATCTCTTTCTTCCTTTCCCTGCAGCAATAGCAGGAATGCTAAGGTCACAATATATATGCCTTAGCCAACCTCAGCCAACATATCTTAACCATCCTCCTAGTTTAACCAAATCATCAAGATTCTTCATCTACCAGACCCTTAGAAAGTCTAAAGAATCATTTCCCTAAGCTCTGATACCAACTTGCCACACCCTCAGCCCAGGTAACATCACTGGGCTAAGTTATCGGCCATAATTACATTCAAAACTCTGTGTTGAATACAGAACAACTACATCCTCATACTCATACATCATTAATAGATGCTCCAAAATGCGTCCTTACAAAAAAATTCTTACAAATATTCATTATACGACAGCGAAATACTTCCAAGTCCCTAAACAACATGAATGGTTACAACCTAATATACGACTGTAGTCGTGTGACTCTTATCAATCAATTTCCCAGCTCAATCTTTATCTCATCATTTCCAGCTTGTCTTACCTCACACAACTTATCCCCTTGATCAACTTTTCTAGCTTGTTTCTCTTCCCTTTTCTAGAAGGTTCTCCTTGATCAACTTTATAACCTGCACAATACAACACGAGGAGTATCGTGTACAAATAATTCAAAAAATTCAGAGAAATAATAATCATCTCAACGATAGCAATGAATCAAGAGTAATCAATAATTTCAGCATCAACATAACTTGTCAAACGATAATTTTTTTTTGATAGACTGAGCGGCTTTAAGGCCTAACAGAACAACATTATTGCCACCTCCTCATGGACAAGACTGACTGACAGACTATTCAAGTGAACACTAAAACATGAAATTGAAAGATAAACATCAACGAAATACAAGTCATTAAAATCATTAACATCAAAGGAAAATCAAATGCAATGCAACTCAGACACGACAGACTAGACTCGACCAGATATGACAGACTCGACTCGCGCGCCCTACATCCTCTTTGCCAGTGATCATGTTTCACAGGTCATCCTCTTCATATGATCTCCCATCTTATGGAATGTTTGTAACGCCCCAACTTAGGCTTATCTCAACCCTGCTGGAGCATTACAACACAACAACTAATCACAATATCTTGATAATACAACTCATTCTACAACCACTTTGTAATTAAACCATATTGTACAAAACTAAAGAGTTTACTTTTACAAAACACACCTAGTAAGCTCTCTGCCAGATCTCCGAGTTGACATACTGCTCTATTCAAGTACAACGTAGTTCACAAATATACGCGTCCCCTTGCCCATCTTCTCACCGTGCCTCACACCTTTTCCTTGCCTTTCAAGGGACCGGCTCCTTGATCTAAAATATTATGGGTAAAAACCCATCAGCCCACTCGCTCAGTAAGATAATCAAAGACATTTAATATAACTTTTAACTCAAGAATATTGATAAGGCATGCTATTACAATTCAATCACATTAAGCAGTTCTTAATGTGCACATAACACATATCACATGTTCACACTTAGTTGAGCATCACAAGAGCTTACCATTCTCGAATTCAGTCCCATCAATAGACCACCCTTATGTCACCACACCCGGGATATAATATCACAACCTTTGCCATGGCCAAAGGCAAAGTAACCGAAAACAATCGAACACCGATACTGCCTCGGGTAGCAGTCGGAGATACAATTGTTTGGCTCATACGGTGCACCGCTATTCAAACACAATCAAATCAACCCCCAATCATTGAATGGCGTAACATAATAATAATAATAATCAACAATATATCAACCACGCCTTACAATGAAGGGATGTAACATGCTCATGTGCAAGAAAACATATCATTGCATACATGTGGTTGTTGTATTCTTCATTTACTTGCACTATATAACTTAACTATCAAATATGTAGTCACCTTCATCATGTAACATCATCTTCGTAACATCTTGACCATGTAATATAATCATTTATATTCAGCAAATTAACTTCCAATATAAAACTTAACAAACATGTCCAAAACCATATTCAAATCATGTCTAGTTTGATATAATTTCATAATTCACACGTATCATAACCTATTTCATGTCTTCCATAACCTCTAATATGTTAAACATGAATAGATTCACTTATGAACAAGTCTCTAATAGGTATTCAGAAATTTGACCAAGAATTCATACTAAAGAATTACCTTAACATGGCATACATCCATATTCATGTCTTAAAAGCCCATGAAAAAGCTTTAACTATCTTACCTTAAATAAGATATGAAAGAACCAAAATTTCAAATTTGAAACACCTTCAAAATACTCCTCAAAACACGTTCGAAACACTGTTTGAAACTCATATAAACTTTCCAAACCAACTACTTAAGGTTTCCTTTCAAAAACAAGCCTTAATTCTAGATTTTGAGGTTTTGGTTTCTTTTCTTGCATTTGTCTCTCAAAAACGAGGCAAGAAGATTCAAGCATGTCAATTAGGTCTTTTAAATGAAATTAGAAGCAAGTAGGAGGTGTCGAGTGGAGGTGAAGAGGTGGAAAAGTCAAGCACGACGAGGCTTTAAGCATGTGGTGGCAAGACACGGTCGTGCCACTTAACAAGCACGACAAGGCTCAAAGGACGAGGTGGCAAGACACAGTCGTGCCACTTAACAAGCACGACAAGGCTCAAAGCACGACGAGGCTTGAACCACGACGTGGCGAGATAATACGTTGACACGTCACAAGCACGAGGTGGCACAATTCTTTGCAAGAAAACAAAATAATTCACAGGCAATCTGGTCAATAACCGATTACTCTCAACTAGATTTTTCACCATTTCACATAAACTGATTTATCTAATCATGCTTAAATATGTAACCAAAGCATATAAAATGTTGGGTTCTCATCCCCTTCACTCCTTAAAAGAATTTGGTCCCCAAATTCATAACTTAAACTTACCAAATAGGTGCGGATAATCTTTTCGCATATCCTCCTCTTTTTCCTACGTGGCTTCTTCCACTTCATGATTTTTCCACAAGACTTTAAACAACAGAATGCTTTTGTTCCTCAAAACTTTCACATCAAAAGCTAGAATCTGCACTGGCAACTCTTCATATGACAAATCTAATTGAATTGTTATCGGTTCGGGGCTTATCACATGAGATGGGTCAGGGTTATACTTTCGCAATATAAAAACATGGAACACGTCATGTACACCTTCCAAAGATACAGGTAAGGCAACTCTGTATGCCAAGTTCCCAACACAATCCAATATTTCATAAGGGCCAATATATCTCGGTGACAGCTTGCCTTTCTTTCCAAATCGCTTTATTCCTTTGAATGGTGATACCTTAAGAAATACAAAATCTCCCACTAAAAATTTCAACTCTCTTCGTCTGTTATCAGCATAACTTTTCTGTCGGCTTTGAGCACTCAAAATCCTTTGCCGAATTTGCTGAATCTTTTCAGTGGTTTCTTGAACTATCTGTGGCCCAATTAAACTCCTTTCTCCTACTTCACTCCAACAAATTGGTGAGCGACACTTTTGTCCGTATAGAACTTTTTGTTTCATACCGATACTAGCATGATAACTATTATTATAAGCAAATTCAATCAATGCCAGATATTTATCCCAACTTCCTTTGAAATCTATCACACATGCACAAAGCATATCCTCCAATGTTTGAATAGTTCTCTCAAATTGTCCATCAGTCTGAGGATGAAATGTTGTGCTAAATTTCATATATGTACCTAATGCACCTTGCAAACTTTTTCAGAAATGAGATGTAAATCTTGG
>JAVXUP010001540.1:0-219987 GCA_033070095.1 Escallonia herrerae
CCTTGTTTTGCTTCTTCTGATCTGGGTGTTTTTATTTTTTGTCGCATGTTGTTCAGGTGCATATGCTTTCTTGGTGGTTATTTGCTTTAGGATTTTTGCTTGTTCTCTTGTTCTGTGATCTAAGTCTGTGAGATTCTGGACATTATTGCCCATGCAAGGTGAAATATGATCCGACATTTGCTGATCTCTGTCTCTACGTCGGTCACTTTGGGTAATTTTGTTTTTTGAGTTGTGTGGCTAGTAATTGTGTTTAAGTAGCTTACATAGATTGGATTTGATTAAGAGATGGGAATAGCTTCGGGGGCAATGAGAACCTCGTTCATGGTTGATCTGAAAATGGTTGTATCACCATCTACTGACTTGAAGAAGGGAGTAGTGAAGAGGGAAGAATGGAATTTAGAGCTTAGAGAGTAGAGTAGGAGAGAAATTTCATTCAAACTTGTTATGCCTTCTGTTACAACTCATTCACGTTTTTGTGTCCTCCCTCAATTTGAGATTACATTTTGAAATTTTAACTAAATAAAGTGGGAGAAGCAGTTGATGACTATAGATCGCGTCTTGAGGAGAAATGACAGGATTGCCCTTGCTGGCACACTTTATCAGCACACTTTCTTTTTGCCTAGCAGCTGTTTGATAAAGTGTGCGGCTGTGACAGGTTGTTTTGTTAATTAGGGGTACTCTTTTTTGTTTTGTAGCAAATGTGGCTGATATGAAGTGGTCTAGGACCATTTTCATGTGTTTCTCTCTTTGACTATAAGGGGGCGCATCCATGCCTACAAATTCTCTACAATGGCTCATACGGATAGGGGACGTCACGTAGCTATGGTCGTGGAACACATAATTTTTGATGCTACAAGTTTCCTTAGTCGACCTTCGTTTAGGAAATTATTTATAGTTTGATTCATGATTTATAGATCTTGGACTTCTAAAGCTTGTTGGTGCAAATTGTTGTGATGTTAGACTCAGCAATGTACCTTCCAAGAAGGTAGTTTCTGATGAAAAGTGGGTTCAATGTGCTAAAGTTGCTCCAAGATGTTTGACTTGCGTGTATGTTATAGACATTGGTAGCCATGAGAGGTGACATTTATTATCCAAAATCGAATCGTGATTCGCTGATCTCTGTGTGCATTTATGTGCGTACCCGTGTCAATCTGTGATGGTTCTGTTTGTGCTTTAAGGACTTATGTAGGTTATTTATGAGGTTTAAGTAAGTTACTTTGGTTGGATTAGGTTTAGGAGATGGGTATAGCTTCGGATGCAATGATAACCTAATTCAAGTTCTTAGTTGCAGGAATATCCATTTCTAGTGACTCTTGCCTCAGAACCTTGCTCCCACCCCAAAACCCACTATACTAGTGATGCTCCTTGCTCTCAACCTCGCGCCTGTTCCTTCTCTCACTCAGGCTTGTGCAACTAAGTTCAAGTGTAATCTGAAAACCGTGGTTAATTCAGGAAACCTTTTTTTTGTAGTAGGTTCTACAGATGGAGAATATATTTGGTGGTCTTGAACTATTATCACATGGGGGTCTCTATTATTATTAGGTGGCAAGTCCAGGCATATGGTGGCATATGATATTTTATACAGATAGAAAGCACCACGTGACTATGGTCCTAGACCACTGAATATTTGATCCACTTAGTTTCCTTATGTTGACCTTGGCTTTAGGAAAACTATGTCTAGATTTGTTCTAGGAGCAATAGATCTTGGTTGTCTATGCTTTGAGATATGCATACTAAGATGCTGTCCTTCCCAAATTCGTACCATGTTTACACCAAGTAGAAGGTGCTGTCTTTTGTTTTAAGCGTATGCATATGATCTGACCTCGTGTACATGTTTAGGTGCGTGTCTATGTCAGTTTTTGTGAGTATATTTTATTCTTTTCCTTTCTTTGAGTTATGTAGGTCACATGTGTGGTCCAAGTAGGGTTCATAGGTTGCATTTGATTTAAGGAGATGGGATAGCTTCAGATGTAATGATGACTTCATGGTTGTTGTAAATTTGACAAATGACGGAAAATGTTTAGTGGTCTAGGACCAATGGTTCATAGTGAAAGGGAGCACCACGTGGCTATTATCCTGGACCACTTAATGTTTGGTCCCACAGGTTGCCTTGTGTTGATGGTTGGGAAGTCATAGATTTGTTCTAGGATTGAGATCTGGGTCTACTGCAGATTGTTACGCATACTAGATGCAGTCCCCTCTGAATTTATACCAAATTGACGCCGAGTGGACCAAGGTGATTTGGCTTTGGGACTCCAGTAAGTTTACCTTCCAAGTAGGTAGGTTTTAGTGTTAAGTGGGGTCAATATGCTGAAGTTGCTCCAATATGGTTGAAACACGCCAAGTAGAGCGTGTTTGCATGCATTAAGATGTGATTCAGGTTTGTGTGATAACAGCCCTTTTGGGCATCACCGTCTTGAGGCTAGATACTGAAATTTGGTTCTGGTGCACATCTTATCCACCTAAAGTCAGTCCCGACCGTTAAGTTTGCCTACAGATTTAATACTTAAAAGTCATACTGCTGTTTGAGATGTAGTTGAGAAACATTGTTCAAATGTGAAAACATGAAACTTGTCGATCTGCTGGAGCAAAAACATGATGTTTTCAAGAGAGGAGCATCCCGTGGGGGAAGGGGAGTCGGTAAATGAGGCGGAAGTGAAAGAAAAGATAACATTTTCCAGAGCCGTAGAGGCTAGATACGAGTCTCTAATTTTGCTATGCACGCTTGTCTTAAAGTTTTATGTCAAGTATCACGTGCTTGGGATAATTACACGTCGCAAAGAATACGCAACGGTGAAGGGTTTATACACAATATTAGGCCTAAGACCTAATGACAGGTGGGTGTCAAACCTTCATCCAGGCTCTCTAGCTCCGTAGAAGGTGTATCAAAGATAATGGGTACCTAAACAAATTCTCTAAGCAGGATAGCAAACACATGGTGCTCGATGTCTCACCAGTGTGTGGTGGCTCTTGTAGAAGTTCGTTTACACAGTCAGTTGTTTCTCGATGGAGTATCGGCTCTTGATAAAGTGTTGTGCCGTGAGTTTGGAGCTTTATAGCGGCATGGTGACACTCTTTATGGAGTGCCAAGAGACATCTATTCAACTGCAAAAGGTGAGTTATCTGTGTTACAGTGGTGTGGCAAAGTGTGTCAATGTGACAACCTGTTGAGGGCATGGCCTTGGGTCTTGAAAGAGTAAATGTGCACTTATAAGATTGAAGTTTCCCTTAAGTTTCATCTCAAAATGATCGTTGCTCTAAGGTACACTTCTGTGGATTCCAAAGTTCGAAAAATATTTAGTGGTTTAGGACCATTGTCACGTGGTGCTCTCTATCACTCTTAGGGGGCAAGTCCATGCGTATAAGTTCTCTATGATGGTTCATCCTGATAGGGAGCGTCACGTGACTATGGTCCTAGACCACTGACTATTTAATCCTATTTTCCTTGTGTTGATATTGGCTTAGGAAATCCTTGTTCAAATTTCTCTTAGGATCAATAGATCTCGGTTTTGTGGCTTTTCAATCCCACTTTACATAGACTAGGTTAAGTTGATGGGGTGATATATGGTATTAGGCCTTAGACCTAACAACTAAAGCTTTCAGGTAAAGACGTTTATCAGTTTCTTCTTCCAGGCTCTCTAGCTCCAGTTGTGTATCGGAGTCTATCGAAACCTGGGCAAACTTGCTGAGCAAGGCAAAGCACACACATGGTGCTCATTTTCTCATCGTTGGGCAGCTCTTGAAGAAGTTAGTTGCGCGTGGAGTCAGTTGTCTCTAAATGGAACATGGGCACTTGATACTTGATAGAGTTGGTGCCATGATTTTGCGCCTTTGTAACGGCATGGTGTTACTCTTGATGGAGTGTTGAGAGATAGGTTTGCTACTGCTAAGGATGAGGGTGAGTAATCCGTGTAACGGTGGTGTTGCGAGTGTGCCAGTGACCACCTTTTGAAGGTATGACCTTGGATCTTGGAAGAGTAAATGTGGCATGTTGAAGAATGAAGTTTCCATCTAAGGGAGAGCTCTAGCTGGTTTTGGAAGATGCATTCCTCAATGAAAAGATTTGTCGAGGTACATGTGCTTGGGACAATCCCACTAGTGGGCCCAAGACATTATGAAGCTTAAGCTTTGGATCAGGTTAATAATTTTTCCATTCATGCTCCCTAGCTCTTTCAATATTCAAGATTTTCTAAAGTCTAAACACATTGTTTGTACTTGAAGCATTCATAATCAGCATTTGGTTGGTGAAGCAATAAAGTTAAAGAGTAATTATTACCATTAGTCAATTTGAGAAGTCTAGGAAGGTATCTTATCATCACCAGTAAGAGAAACATACTCTGTGTTATTTATTTGGTTCAATTATCCATGCTTATGCAATTGCATATAAGCTTTTTCTCAAGTATCTACCCACCATATGTTACTACATATGCCACGAATGTGATTGTTTGGTAAATTTGTACGATGCCAAACCTTGTTTAGCCTAGTTGGGGAAGTGAAGTACCAACTTGTAATAGCTCATGAGAACAGATTGAAATCTTGACAAGTTTTCTTGCCTGGAAAGTATAGAAGTCTCGAAGTTAGCAAGTGCAACATATGCGGAGGTTAAATTGAAAGACGTTGCTCATAAATGCTGGGTTTTTTTTGTAGCTGGGGTTTTCTACCAAAATTGATGTTCACATCTGTCACTTGGGTACGAAGTTAGGGTTTTTCTTGAATAGGTACTATATGCATATAGGAGCTGCTGCCTTGCAAGCTCTGACAACTTATAAGTTACCAATGCATCACTGACCGTCCACGCCAGCGACGCGAAAGGCCTAGATCGTCTTCTTTTTTTTTTTTTTGTTCTCTTTTTGATCAGTCCATCAGCAGATGACAACTTTTACCATAATTGCCCTGCGCCCCATTGCTTTGTACAAGGAAGTACATTCACTACATTTTCTAGCATGGGATATTTTATACCAAGTGGTGCTTCTTTATGCAATCTCAACCAAAATACCTTCAAGCCCTCTTCGTCTCTGTTGCATTATCTTCCCCGCCCCACCCACCCTAAGTTCAAAATTGAAGGTCAGACTTGAAATTTAGCTTTCACTAACTAAACTTGAATTGCATGTCTGTTGAATCATCTCCCTGTGCTACCCAAATTTTTGTTGAATTAATAGTGCTGAATCTGCCGTTGTATCCGCTACCAATTAAACTTTTCTTATCTTTCTGCGATTTTCCCGATTAATGTTGTGATGACAAGTGGGCACGTGTGGTTTATCATTTATTGACCCATTTTCGGGTTGAGTTCTCACTGGATTAGGCTTTAATCTTTTTGGATGGCATCAACAACAATCCACTGCACGATCCTGCAGACACTAGACGTACTCACTGCAGAACATACGGGTAAAAAGGTTATTGAGTCCATTCGTCGGATTATATAGCGCATGGACTGAAACTCGCACAGAAATAGAAATGATCATGGCCGTTCATGTCGCCAATGGGGACAGCCAGAAATGCATTGGCAACTTAGCTAAGTAGTCAGCCCATGCAAGAAATCTTCCTATATACTTAATACCTGTGTGCATTTGGGTGTATGTATACCTATCCAAAAAAAATGTATACTGTTATGACTTATTTGCAAGTCAATCAATAAAGATCTTTGCATTTTGCTAACCTTTCACATTTCCTTCCAGCCACCCCAAGTGTCAACTGGTTGGTATATTCCTCTATCCCGAGTCATGGTCTTAAAGAAGTATCATTGTCTTGTTTTTGGACATATTGATACTGTGCTGTTTATTTTGTTTTGGCAGTAAATCTTTTCCTCTTTTATTTGTCCCCCAAAATTCTAGGGCCAATGCTCAGGCCTCAAGTGCAAGGTCTATTTCTCATTCACCTCAAATGCCTACTACAGGCTTGCAGCTTCCCATTGTTCCTCTAAGAAACAACGGAGAGGGGGGGGGAGAGAGGGAGATTTCCAGGAAAACATCTTAGTGTTCTCGCAAGTGCCTTTTGAGTTGTGAGCTTAAAATTAGTTTCTAAATGGAAATGAGGCACTGTCTGTTGCCTCATAGCTAAGCAATTGGCAAGTATAATACATATTATTGTAGAAAATTCTGTTATTATCATTAATTTGATCTTTGTCCTTGTAACTTGAGTGTCCATTTTTGCCTTACGGGGCTTTAGGTAAAAAGTTCTTGTTGGCTTAGGTGGAAATGCGCTCGGGGTTCAGTGCAGTGCTTGGTTAATCTTGTGCAAATGTGAACACGCTTCCAATCAAACCCTGCCGATTGAGATAGAAGACGCCTTTTATCAACAGTTGGAGTAGTGAATATGACACTTGAATTTTTAATCATTTTCGTACATCATTTGGAATGATGATCTCGATATTCTGAACCCACAGTATGAATCAGTATTACAATGTTCTTCATGCTGTGTTAAGGAGTACTAACATATGTCCAGTTGTGGAATATAAATGATTTTAATTTTTTCCTCTGCTATTGGCTAAATAAGTAACTAGAACAAAGTGTGCATAAGGGACGTGTGTGCAGCACAGTGATGAGGATGATTTGGAAGTGGAGGTGGTTAAGCAGCTCCTGGCAATGCTAGTGGCTAGCTAATAAGGTACTGCAGATCAGGTGATAATCGAGTCAGGTGGCTCGGTCTTGGCAATTGTAGTGATTAGTGGGAAATAGAGTTGTGGAATGTAAAGGCAATTTGGTGGTGGTAGAGATACTGAGATGGCTGTCATATATTCGTATAACAGTCATGTAACTGTTGTAATAGGTGGTCTGTAGCACGGTGACGCAATGTAAATGTGGCAATGACTAGTGAAAGAGGGATTCCTGTACTTAGTTTTTTATACTGTGAGGTAGGGAAGCTTCACAAAATTGTGCATATTCTTTAGCTACTTTAGGTGATGAAATTTTGTGATAGGTACCAGTGTCCAATGCAAGGTAAGTATATGGCTAATATCTTTTGTGGATGAAATGCTTGTTAGGGTTGCGGTGGTGAGGATGATTTTGCCGAAGTGATGCATATTTACTTCTCGGGCAACATTACCAGATTGACCTTTAAATTTACGTCATATTGGCTCCTTGTATATTTTCTTTAGCTACTTTAATCCTTTAAACTTGACTGATATGGTCTCCTGTCATTCTTCTACTAAACCTTGACGGAAGGCAACTTTTTGCAAAACTTCAGAAATGTCACCAAAAGTTGAACTGTTTTAGCAACATTTTAACATTTAATGACACCTTAGTTGCCAAAATATGGGATGCGGTGAACTTTCTATTTTTGCCCTAAAAGGCGCGACCTTTCTGCTGGAAGTTAAAGGAGGGACCATTTTCGCCAATTTTGTAGCGATCAAATTAGTAGGGCTCGAAGTTGACAATAAGATGTTAGTCTAAGTACCATATTTCGACTTGCCCAAACTTCCTTTTTTCCCTTAGGATCGAAATCAGTTAGTAATTACTATATTTTGAGTTGTCTTTGTTTTGAACTTTTTCTTTTGTCAGATTGAAATCAATCTGTAGCTTTGTATTATTAAAACTCAGAGTCAAGAAATATGTTATATGGAGGCTAAAGCTGTTGAAAAATTGTGCCTTTTAATATGGGCATGGAGCAGTATTTTTGTGAATTTGTAGTCATGGCCAGGTAGGAATTGAGTGTATTTTCTATAGATCTAAAATATCTAGCCTTGTCCCATTGAGCCTTTTCAGAACTTGTATTATATTCTTGCAACCATTATAATGACACATTCTGTAGTTATACGAGATGCACTATATGGTTCTTTTCGTACAGCCTTTATATCTAATTGCAGCCTAATTTTGAAGGTTATGCTATGAAAGAGGGATGCAACTTTTACTCTTAACTTTCAGCTTTCCTGTACAAAGATCTACCTCTCAATTGCAGCTGGGATACGTAAAATGATAAGGTGTAAGCATCACATCATAGGATTTTTGAAGATCTGAGAATCATGCAAATTATACTCTATTGCGTGACGTACAAATACGACTGGCTTCCAATTTTCCTGGTTATGAACTAAATTCAAAGATACAAACACAACATACTTGGGTAAAATTTGATGCTCTTGTTCATGCGCCCTGAACTAGCTTCCGTCTAGTTGTTAAGGCCAGGATCACAAGCAATACATATATAAAAGCTTCCATATTTTTGTGCATTCACCTTAAAACTACTTTTCTAGATCTTGAGCTGAGGAGTCAGGTGCCTTGTCTCTGATTGAAGTTTGTTGCCCCACCTATCTTAGTGCTGATTGAGGTTGATTTGTACTTCCAACAACCAATAGTGTACAAACATGATACGCGCATAATTGAAATTCATGAAGACATTGTGAAACTGGTTTCTGACTTGCTCCTTGTGATGATTTCATGGAGATGTCCATGCGTTTATACAGTTCGTTCAAATGGAAGATTGTCTTTTTGGTAGAAGGGGCGGTAATGGAATAAAGAAAAGGGGGGAGAACAAGTGGATCATTTACCACAGATACATTCTTATCCTCAGTTGCTCACAACGTATGGATGATTTACCACACACATTCTTTACTATCTAGGATTCTCATTTCTGCTCTCAGCAATTCGATAATTTGTTAGTTTCAATCTCCCCTTACGAAATAGTTAAAATTTGGTAAAATAGAAAGGACAGATTTTCGCCACTAGGTCTTTGAAGTTAGCTTGCATGAGTGAAGCTTAGAAATTACTTTAAACACCTTGTGGTGAAATATATTCATATTTCCTCGCTTTCGATGAAGTGACTTGTGTAATATATTCATTAATGCTGTAGTTGTTCTGGTAGTTTGTAACTGCTTAGGATCTCTTTGTTGTGTAATCTCGCTTTTACTTCTCATCTGATTAAATTCTCTGTTTGTTCTTTTGGTGGTTTCTGTTGAATGTAGAGTAGTAGAATTCTCAGCTTTCTTTCTATTTCAGTAACTGTTTGTTATGGTCATCTTGTATTCAACTCTCTCATATGCTTAAAAAGGTAGGTTTTAGCCTTTCATCTAGGACTTGTATGTTCCTCCTGTATCGAATTTCAGTTTTGAAAGATACGTTTTTTATATCTCTGAAAGAAGTCTGACCACAATTCCCTTGCATTTCACGCTTCTTCAAATTCTTTTTATACCAAAAGTATTGTCAAGGATTCTCGTCAGATTCAGGTGTTGTCTATTCCTTCTAGAAAGCTACTAATTTTCTGGTTTGAATTTCTCATTTCCCCGCTTCCAAATGAGCACTCTTATGTTTTTTTTATCAAAACTTTCTTCCACTTCACACATTGTTTTGAGAGTCAGAGCAGTCGCGTAAAAATGTTCGTAGGATAGAAGATGACGAAGCTTTTAGCCTACTTTGTTTCAGGTACTTTGTTTCAGGTTGTGAGGTAGAAGGATGATGAGAACGAGAACATGGTTGCCTTGAGTAAGAGAATTTCATGTTTGGTTTATTGAGGTTGAGTTCTCTATTAACATCAAGATGTCGTCAAATATATAGACCGCTTTGGACAAGGCTATTCTGTGTGTAGTAAATCATTAAGCTGCTTGCCACAAAGATTTGGTTATTTTAACCAGCATATATGGAATATTTTGTTGGATGTACTCGTCTACCATAGAGGTAGATCCCCATTTTGTGATGAACATAATATATCAGAGTAGAATGGAAATAGCTGTGGAGGATGTTATGGCTCTATTATGGTGTGTTATCAGGAGGTTCATAACTGGCGCAAGTACTGAAGGTGGTGGTGGTAGTTACTCAAATATGGTCATGGAGGCAAAGTGTCGTCTTGGGGGACGACGGACCAGTTTTTTGCGTACAGTTTTGGGATGAATTGTACTTAATGATGGCTTTCCTTTGTACATAACAACCTTCTTTCCATTTTTGTATAAATCCTTTATTTTTGTCTTCTTTATTGCGTCACTTTATTGCTATCACCTTTTCTTTCTCATTTGCAATAATGCAGTACGTATTCATTCTGATTATGAAGGTACCGTGCTATCACAAGTGCCTACTACCGAGGTGCTGTGGGTGCACTGCTCGTGTATGATGTCACCCGACATTCCACATTTGAAAGTGTTGAAAGGTGGTTGAGGGAGTTGAGGGATCACACGGATCCCAATATCGTGGTCATGCTAATCGGTAACAAGTCTGATCTTCGACATCTCGTGGCTGTCTCGACTGAAGATGGCAAGTCCTTCGCTGAGAGGGAGTCGCTCTACTTCATGGAAACTTCTGCACTGGAAGCCACAAATGTGGACAATGCATTTGCCGAAGTTCTAACTCAGATTTATCGAATCGTGAGCAAGAAAGCGATGGAGACTGCTGAGGACGGAGCTGCTGCTGCTATTCCTTCCAATGGAGAGAAAATTGATGTCGGCAAAGACGCGTCTGCTATGAAATCAGTTGGGTGCTGTTCAACTTAGGGTTCTGAACCTTGAGGAACTCTGTTAACGTAATGCCGCTGGTTGGTTTTGCTGCATCTCTTTAGTTATACACCATTACTGTGTAAAATTTTCTCCCAGATGTTTTATCTTTGATTTGTCTTATGCATATTGCAGACACAGAGCTTTAGTTAGGGGCAGAAGGTTACTTGTATGATTTGTGGTTACTCGTAGATGGGGTTGTATTGCAGAATTGTGTTCAAGTAGTTGTCTACTTGGGCCCTTTTTGTTTCTTTTTTTTTTTTTCTTCTTCTAATCAGTCCATCTATTTCATTTTCTGTGCCATTTTCCCGCTTTCGTTTTTATCCAGTTTTCATTCCCTAATTCTTTTTATTCATTTTACACTTCGCGTTCCCTATATTTTGAAAAAACGAAAAGGTTGCATTGGCATCCATCGTACATAATATGAAAGAAGACCGCAAGCAGTTGAGTTATAACAGAACAACCAAAGAGGGGAAAAAAAAACACCGATAACATCTCCGTCTGGCGGCAATCAACAAAAACAAACCACACCCCCAATCATAAATGTGGAATCCCATGAGCTTGGAAGAACGAGGCACATGAACCAAAAATTGATCAAAATAAGCGAGCAGAAATACCATCTTGTATGTACATGGCAAAATCACTGTTGGTGCACAAAAATGTCGGACAATTTGTACACCGGAACGTGGACCAAACTAAGAAACTTCTTTTTACCTCGGACAATTTGTACAAGATGTCGTTGATTCCTTAGGAACCCCGTTTTGTACCCCCAACCCCAAGTACATTGCACCAATGTGGCTAACTTTGCCATCCCCACCAATCATGCTTTGACCAGACTCATTTGTCAAAGCATACTCAAGTTGAATAGTACGAAAAGCAGCATAGATAGATGAGTAAAAAGGTGGGGAGTTTCTGAGCTACGAAACTTTTGGAGTCATTAGCAGGCGGATAACATTAACTATGTACCAATTCTGCTGTTTGCAAATTAAGAGCATGTGGGCTGCCTTAAATTGTTGTTTAAAACTTGAGAGTTGAACTCACTAAAGTGCAGATCTGCTTAACATGCACTTCAGCACCATTTTTAATATTTTAACTTTCACTTTTGTCTTCAGATTTATGCACCCAATGCGGTTCAATGGATAAGGAAGAGGAGGATTAGGTGATGTTAATCATCGGTGACGTTACCCAAGATTCGCGTGTGACTCTATGACGTGCACATGTAAATGCGACCTTCTGCGACAATTTAAAAATGTATCCCTGAGGCAGGACCGAATCTTTAACTCCTAGTGTAATCAAGTTGATCTAATATGATCATATTTGGTGCAAAGAACAACTTTCAAAAACTTGAAACATTTTTAGTTTTCGATGTTTGGCTATGTACATTAGTATTAATATGACATCTATATGGAGGTCAATAAATTTGCATAGGTATCTAATTCTTACTTTTAAAATATGCAAATAATCTCGTTATTTGCTACTTATTCGCTAGTATCAAGTGTACGTATATGAAATTGAAAATTTGAGGTCGAGTAGAGAGAGAAGTATTACTCAAGTCATGGGTTGTATGAGATCAAGAAGGGAATCAATGAATTCACTCTAAATCTAAAGTCTCTCAAACCCTAAAATGAATTTTAATTAGTGATACCTATTGATAATACAACTTCGTTTTAAGTGAAGAAAGTGGACACATAGTTCGAATTTGGAGTAAATTTATCAATTTCTCAAAGTATATGCTAGGATTTTTCAAGTTGATTGCCTTTAACCAAATGATATGCAGGTAATATAAACAACTTGTGGTGAAAATTATTAGAGAAGATCATGATCACCCTCGGTCTTACACAAGGTCCGCCACTACCTGAGAGAGCGAATACCGTCAACTATGAATTTACAACTTTGATGCAGAATAGTAACTTTTGAACCAAGTAAACAATTATCTAAAAATGTACCTTATTTTGTCTTAAAAACTTATGCTAGGGATAGCTTAATTTTGCTGATCATGCTATTTTGTAGTTCATTAAAGTTTTAATTGCGATGGTTTTGTTGATGATACTGATGCTAATGAAATTTAATGGCCAATGTCCTCCTCGCATTTAAGCCTCCTCCCCAACTAGCAATTTAATATATGTTCGTGACCCTTTGATTGCGATGACATTTTATCATGTCTTAGCTAAGCCTATCAAGGCAATTTCACCGAAATGATGGGAGCAAACTGCAATTTTATAAAATATCTACATGAGATGATTGAGTGTCACTTAAATAATTGTCATAATGGAGTACATCCCTCCATTATTGCACAGAAGTCAAATCTCTCCTCCATTTGACTTTTGGGGTGTCAGTCAGCCGGTGAATTTAGTATTGGGTATCTATTTAATGACCCGGAAAATTATTCTCCAACTTGCAAATTACTAGTGTTTATCTAAGAAAGATATTATATACAATTTTTAATGACAATTTGTAACGTTATAGTGATAATCAGGGAAATAAAATAACATATAAAAGGTGTAAAGTATGTTGTTAGAGTGTTAATTCATGCAAAAATAAAAGGCAATCACGGTCATTGTGAAATATTGATTCTACAGAGTTTTAGTGATATTGTATCAAGAAAATTGAAATAAATTTTTGCGTGCGTATAGAATTGAAAAAGTCTAAACGAGGGGCGAGTACACGATATCCCGATCGTGGAGTCCAGACTCAAATGACCTTCGATTGTTCAAAAGACAATAATATGATCCAGCAGCTATCCATGCGTTGGAAAAAGAGAACAGGTAACTAGCATTATTTATTATTTAAGACCTCAGCAGTTGTTTGACTGTTAGCTAGAAGCTCATTTTGTAAATTGCCTGCCAAGAATAAACAACCTGGTGATGACTTTTTCTGATTCTTCGATGATAAAACTTGTTTCAACTACCATGGATGTGTCCAAATAATCGTACCTGGTGTTTGAGATTGAAAACTTAACCAGGAAGCTTTGTACTTTTTTTTAGGTACAAATCAAAATGATTTATGTATGGCTACCTCCATAAGTAGTGGCACTGTATTGACATTTTGCAGTTCCAATCTCGTTCTTTTCGGGACAAGATACTCTCTAGGTCTGATCTCGACGTTCGCTAAATTGGCTGGATAAATTTCTTGTGCGTGTTTGCAATTTTTAATTCCTTGCGAGTTCTTAAAGCAACCAGAGAATCGTTGTTTAGACCGCTATCTCCCTCTGTTATCGAATAGATAGCGCTATTGAGGCCAATGATTCTTTAGTTGCGAGCTTGGGCGATGAATACCGTGCTGCTATTGTGATCATTTTCATCTTCAAAATTTCTCTTAATGCAAGCATCCCACCATATTTTCTCAAAATGCAGCATGAATTTCGAGCTATGAAATCATTAATTTTTTTTAACCATTCATGACCCTAGAGTTGTCAATGGGCCGGGCTTGGGCCGGCCCGGCCCAGGCCCAGCGGGCCTCCATTGAAATCGGGTCAGGGCAGGGCCGGGCCTCACAAATAAAAAAACGGGCCAGGCCGGGCCGGGCCTAAACCTGGGATATATGGGCCCAGTCCAAGCCCAGGCCCTAGGCCCAATATTTAGGGCCGGGCTTGGGCCAATCCAATTTTTTTTTCCTTTCTTCCCAACTTTTTATTATAAAGACTTCTTCTTCAACAAATGACAAAGTTTTTGTAAACGGACAACTGAGTATACAATCACTTTTTCACGAATTAACCCCATTTCGAAAAGGCAAATTGATGTTGATTGACCATTAACCACAGATTAAGTACAAAAACTAGTTGTTCTACCCCATACATACTGATTTTAAGTGCAAAATTCAATCTCTTTCATAATATGGTGTAAAACCTGTAAATGTCAAAAAAAAAAATAGAGTAGATCAAACAAAAACAATAACGAGATCGAAGAAGATAAAATAACATCTTTTCTTGTTACATTCAAATTCTTTGGTCATTTAAAGAAACATGAGATTATTCTTCAAGGCTCTTTAACACGTCACCCACTTTATGAAATTAAATTTAGAATTCGATTCACCTCTTTTGGTTTGAAACAAAAAGAATACATAATTTTTATTTATGTTTAGAATACATGATAATTGTTTTTATAATTATTCCCTTAGCTTGTGATGTAGAACACAAAGCAAATTCTGTAAAATACATTAAATGAAAGCCCACTCAAAAATCATCAAAAGCACGTCACAGTCACCACACACCCATACTTCTCTGCGTATGTTAAAGAAAATACTGATAATATGAATTCAATAACACCTCAAAAACTATTAATTTAACTAAAAAGATCCAAAATATCAAAAAAATAATAATGTAATAAAATAGACTTAAAAAAAATAGAAAAGAAAAAAAAATTAGGGGGGGCTAACGGGGCCGGGCCATTTTAGGGCCGGGCCAAAAAAGGGTCGTTTTAGGGCCGGGCCGGGCCCGGGCCCGTTTCTCAAAGAATTCAGCCTGGCCCTGGCCCAAGCCCTAAGGGTTAGGGCCAGCCCGGGCCAAAAACGGGCCGGGCCAGCCCGCGGGCCACCCGACCCATTTGACATCTCTACATGACCCGTTTGGCTAGTAAGCATCAAGTCGGGTGCTATCTCTGCCTAGTTCAAGTTTAGAGCATCTTACTTGTGATAGTGACAAGCTTGGACGAGATCTCGCGATAAGCTTGTCAATCTATTAAGAAATGAGCGCTAAACAAGCCAATGGCAGAAGCTCACGCTAAATTTTAATGCTTGTATATGACATGTCGTTTGTCTCATTTAACCAAAATCAATCAAAATGTTGAGTTATTTTGAGTTGAAAGTGATATTGTTTTCGCGGATGATTTCTCCCTTTGATGTTTAAAATTGTTGTTTTCCGGTCGATTTATATTTTGCACCGCTGTCAAAATGTTTTCAACCTTTATGCTATGCCGGCCCATTCAAAGGCGATCGAGGCCCGGTGTCACGGGGATGGAACGTGTGCACATAGTGTTGGTTGTGTACGCTAAGCACGGGGGATCCATATGGCATGTAAGTGCACTAAGTGGGAACAGCTGTGACCTCGAGCACTGGGGTCGTGCGTACATAAGAAACTTGACAAGATCAATGTGTCTTGTCTCCATGACCGTATTGCGTGCGGTGTTGCCATTCGTCCAAGGTTATCATTATGCTTGGGTATGGTTTAGGGAAAATTGTAGAAACCACCATCGTGGTTTGGGTCAGCTGCAAAAAGACCCCTGCCATTACATAAGTTGCAAATTACCGCCTGAAGTAGTAAAAGTGTTGCAACTGTTATACAAATCGTCTAAATTAATGGAGCGTGTTCGTCACGCTCTTGAAAAATGCATTTTAATATATTTTGATACCTTAAAAAGACAAAAATACCCACCACGAACCCCACAGCAAAATCGATCTGCATCCCCACCGTGAACTCGATCTGCATTGCCACATCGATCCATTTCTCCCCCCACGATTGAGGCCCTTTATCGGCACAAGCCCACCCCCTAATTAGGGTCGGCGCAAGAAAATAGGTGAGGCAACCGGAAGAGCATGATGGATCGAGATGGTGGTGCCAGAGCAAGTATGGGGTTGATGGCGGGGCTAACGGGTGGCGACACTGGTCATGGTGGGTGGACAGGGCTAGTGGTGAGCCTAACGGGGCTTGATCAAAATTGCAGTTATAGGGTCCCCCCCCGAATGGTCCTGGTTTCAGATAGGCTAGGGTTTTGGTTGTTGAATCAGGCTGGTGGCGGCATAATTGGGTAGGGTTTATGGCGGTCAATCGGTGGAGCAGTTGGATAGGGTTAATGGCGGGCCGAGGGAGGGGGAAAGAGAGGGAGCGCCGATCACCGGCGAAGACTGATGTGCAGGCAGAATGACCATAGAACGGCCGGCGACCAAGACTGGGACGGGTAGATCAGGCGATGGGCATCATTCAAAAAAAAATAAAAATTAAAACCCCTAGATCTAAAATTAGGAGTTATATAGAGGGGCAATTTAGGAAGTTCAACTATTCTGTTATAGAAATCATCAGTTGCAACACTTTTGCTACTTCAGGCGGTCATTTGCAACTTTTGTAAAGGCAGAGGTCTTTTTGTAACTGACCCAAATCACGAGGGTGATTTACGCAATTTTTCCTATGGTTTATATAAGAGTGGTATCAACAGCTTCCACGAAAAATAGCATTGCATTGTGTAACAAATGACAGTTCATACACGGTTCAAAAAATACTTGCGGGTGCCATGAAGCATTCGTTCCACAGTGGACGAAAATAGATGGAGCATATAGCCCTTGGGCTTACCAAATAAAATTGGACACTTTTTCGTCTTACCCTTAGGGTTAGTTTCCTAAAGTACTTGGCATTTCAAACGCAAGTCAAAAACTAAATTTGCATTTAGAAAATATTAGTGATCCGAGACCAATGGTCTCAACCCTTAGGATTGTTAAGTAAAAAGGTTAAACAATCCATACTACCACTAAGCCGTTTTTTTTTTTGGTCACAAAGCAGTCTCCTAATCTGACAGTCCTAAGTAATCGGGACAAATAGTACTAGAACAATCCATCATTTATTGGATCGTGTCACTTACGATCTTATCCGTTTTCTTTGTTGCTCTAGTATGTATCAAATTAGTAACTCGAAGACGTTGCATAAAAGACGCAATGCCCGTATAAATTAAAATACAACACTATCTATTCTTTCACATTTCTGTTGTTATTATAGTAAAAAATAAAATAAAATAAAATAAAAAAATCAATATATGTAACGAACTTGATAATTTGTCCAAAGAATCATAATATAGAAATACTCTCCTTGGCCACCCTTATCTACGGACGACGTATGCACATCATTATTTTTAAAGCCTGTCATTGAGGGAAAAAAAAATCCATTAAAAGTTGAAGAGCCCAAGGGAAATGATATGATTAGTCGTTGCAAATGACGTCAATGTTGCTAATTACACCAAGATCAAGACAAAATACCCCCAATTAACAAATGCTTATTTTCGTTAATCACTACACTGACATCTAAAGCCAAAATCCAACAGAAATAGAAAAAAAAAATAATTAAAAAAAGGTTTTCTGTGGGTATCTTGTGGCGCACGATATGCACCCCGTTAAGGTTAAAAATACCTGCTCACACAGTAAAGACAAATGCGGCGGCGGCACGTGGCACATGATCTCAGCCCGTGGTCCCACACCACGGTGTTAAACTGCACCGCTGCAGATCCGCCTCTCTTCGCCGGAAAACCACGGAACATTCCGGCAACTCGCCGAGGTCGGCGAACAGCGACTCGTCCTCGTCCCTCGTCGCGAAAATCATCGCCATGTCGGCGTCGCCGGAGATGTCTCCGGCCAGAAGCGGACTCTCTAGCAAGGTGGAGGACGTGGACTCCAAGTCGGAGAACCACGCGTACTCGTCGGCGGTGATCAGCGATCCCTCGTCAAGGTTCGGGAACTTTTCGCCGCCCGGAAAGACAGCCGGATTTTCGTGCTTGAGATCGGACGCTGGGGTTTTCTTGGTGGCGGTGATAGCAACGGGGTTGGCAGAGCTGTGGTTGTTTCTAGAAGCCGGCCAGGGGTGGTTGTGCTCGCATGAGTACGTCACCACTAGCATGGTGGGGTCCATGCGGCTGCGCTCTACTTGTTTTCTTGCTGGACAGCCCTTGGAGCTGCTGCACCTATAATAACCCCTGCATCATAATAAATATTTTTGATTAATTATTGCTTACTATTCAAAATGACAAAATTACATCAAATAATTCTCAATTTTCTCTAAAATTCTGCCGTTGTAAAGTGAATGCCGTGAATACAATGTATCATATTCAACTTCAAAACTGTTATGGCTAGTTTAGCAATTTGAGCTCACATAACTCACTATATCATTAAACCGGCTTATTTAATAACGCACAACGATTCATTAGCTGTTTTGAATAGTATTTACCTGACTCGGCAAATGAGCTAAGCTCACTATTTAAATATTGAAAGTGTGGGCCACGTAGGGCTCACAAATTTTGAAAATCATTTTGATGATCATCAATTTTTTTGGGGACATTGTGATTATCAATTTGGCAAGATTAGGGATAGGGTGGGTTACCTAGGGTAGGGAGAACCTTTGATGGGCTTCTGACCGTACTTCCTCCATGCCCAAGAATCGGACGGCGGAGTGTTCGTCTCCCCCTTAAGCCTTGATCCTTCGACGTCTCTGATTGGCACTGAAACCACCCTTTTCTGTGTAGCTCTCCTGCTGAAACAAATCCCAAACAAAACCCCCTTAAAGCACTTTTTTCAGCTATAATTAACCTTCATGCATATACCCAAAAAAAAAAAAAAAAGGAAAAAGAAAAACTAATCAGGTACCAAAAATATAAGAAACCATGAATCATTTTACGGAATTTCTCTTTCTTCTTCTGTTGTTCCAAGAATTTAGCATAAAAATCTCTTGCCATGGGTTGTGTTAGAATGTAGTAATTTACCTAAGACATGTACATACACGGACAAGGCTTACCTTTTCTTAGAGGACGAGGTAGAAGGCATCTTGTTGTCACTAAATATGGAAGAAGGTGGCGAGTCTCCACTGTACTCCGGCGAGTTTTCGCGGTCTTCTTGCTCACAGACGAACTGGCTGATGAATTTGGGGTCCATGGTCAGGGTCAGGGTGGCATCAGCGCACAAGGCCTCAGATGGATCAATCCGTACCGTCGGTGACTCTATATATATGGGTAGCTAAGCAGCCATGGTGGCAGGTTCAAGAGCAAAAATGGAGAGAGAGAGAGAGGAGAAGGAGAAGGAGATGGAGAAGAAATGGGAGAAGGTGGTGAAAGATTGGAAAGTCTTTTTAAATGGGGTCCTGAATGTTGACAGAGGGGCAATGGCATAGTTTATGTAGGACGTGCAAGCAAATGTGAAATTAATCCAAACTCTGACTATTATATTGCAATGTGAAAGGGACCTCTTGTGTCAAGTTTGATTAACCTAACCCCGTCAATTGTGACTTTTGGGCAACTTCATTGGTTAGATTTAATCATCTATGAGTACCCGTCTTTGATACCAGGTAAAAGGCCAAAACTCCCATGACTTTTTTGCTTATTTACTGTGATGGGTGACGATTCCCGATTTGGTAATTCTAGCGCTTTTGAGAGAAGCGATAGATATGATGCGGTGTAAAAGACGGGTGAGATCTGATGAGATGGAGGTATTCTCGGATATTAGGCAGGTTAAAGTCTTATTATTCTCTCGTCATCTCATCTGCTGGTTACACCAGGTTGTTGTTATTACTGTTACATTGAATTTAGCTTTTTAAGTCTAGACAGCGAACTGGCAACTGAAGCGATTTTCGTATTAGTTGTGAGAATAGTTCCGCTGCTGATAAAACACGACTAGAACAACATTTTGTTTTGCAATCCTTTAAGTTTTCCTTGGGGGTTAATTAACGTTTAAATTTTTTTAGGTTTGTTTAGGTTTAAGGAAGAACATGATTTCGAAACTAATGAAAAGCTTCACCATTTGTGATTCTTAATTGAATGTGGCCAAACCGGTTGCCCCCTCAATTCAGACCACTGAAAAAGAGGCCTCTCTTGCACTGGATTGAGTTAAAATGGTCTTTCACTGCATTGATGGAGAAAGGGTACGTAATGGCGATGTTTACTGGGTATATAAACTATTTGTTCATTGAATGTTTCTTCGATGGTGATGTCCCTCAACTTATTCCGTGTTGTGCCTTTCCTTCAAATTTCATCTTCAGATGAATTTGTTTATTAAGTCAAATGAACCCTATCTATGAGATGTTCTTTAATTATCATTGTTTCCATATGATGAATAGTTATGTTGTCCATGTCCATCCTATAATAAAGTTTTTTAATTTCTTGAAGAACAATAAAAGAGAAGTACAAACATAACAGATCGAGTAAATCATTTTTGTTTTACATTCTCGAAACACGTTACTCTGATAGAGAAAATGAGAGTTATCATAATTTTCCCTTTTTGTGTTTCCTTTTCGTTATTGACAAAGGCAATAACGTTGCTTGTTCATTTCTAGAACAAAAGCATTAGTAAATTGAAAGAACCTCCTAAGACGGCATCATGTAATCTCCAATGTGGAGTAGTTCAACGTGGTTGATCATTTTTTCGGAACACAAAACCTAGACTGATATAGAAAATAAAAGCGAAAAGAAAAATACAAATCAAGAAAATTATAGCTCATTTCCTTAAAAATAAAATACATATAAAACTAGCTAGCTAGATAAGTTTTTCCGTGACCATATAATAGGGTTTAGATGGAAACATATGGTAGCTAAATGCATCAATATAAGGCATCATGTGTACCTGATCTTTTGTCTTATTAACTGAGATTCCACATAAATGTACTAATCTTGGAGATAATATAGTTATAATAATGAAACAAGGACGGAACCACGCTGCCCCGGTGGGGTCTAAGCATATAACTACGTTATGGAAGAATCATTTGAACTTCTTCGCTTAGATAATTACACCTTCTTCAGAACCTATATACTATATAATATCTTCCTGCACGACATGGTCCTTAGGAAAGAAAATTACCATTGGATCTACATGCAAACATATGCTTTTTGGGTTCAAATTGTTATCCATTGAAAGTTGCACCGTGACAATAGTTTTGGTCCTTTTTCGCCCTTTCTCTTGATCTTTTTGTTCCGGTATCTGTTGAGATTTAGATTCTATATCAGGTAAAAAATAATCAACAATTCAATATATAAGCTTTACGAGCCTCTTCCTTTATTACTAATTAATTTTGAGTTCGGAAGCTTTGACAGCACCAAATAGTACAATTTGCTCAGAGTTATTAGCATTAAAATAAAAGTAGCATTAATAAAAGTTGGGCCTTGCACGGTCGATATGCAAAGGTCTGCGGATTTAAAGAAGAAAAAAAACATAAAAAAAAGAGGAAAAATGTGTTTTTAAATCGTTAATTAAGAGATTATCGGTAATCATCTTTAAATATGAAGCAAGCACTAGACTATTTCTTGTTTTGCATTATTCACACCTCCCAAATGTGCCTAATGAACTGAAAAAAGCAGTAGTTGAAAAGGTCATTTGTCTACAAGATTTGTAATCTTCTAGAGGGACCCAATCCTTCAATATTTTTTTATCCTTTTATTTTTGTGTAGATCATATGTTACGAAACCATGGGATTTGATGACTTTTATTAATTGCTCCCTCATCTGACTTTCTTCCCCATTCCTTCCTCTTAAACAGTTATCTCTTGGAAGTCCCTCCCAACATTTTCTTTCTCCATACGACATGCATAGAATTTGCCATACAGTATTGTGTTTTTGTGTAGTGTGCATGCAGTAAACCGATTTTGGTGCTGCTCCCTTGCCTTTGTCTGCAACTTGCAGGGGGGAATTTAATGTAGACTAGTTCATGAGCCCGGGTTTCTCGTTCAGTATTGGTAAATCAATCCAATGAGCACGAGATTTTTTTTTTTAACATAAAGATTATATCTTGTTATACATGCCTTAGAAAATTATGTGTCATCCCATCTTGTCTAATTCGACTTAACGTGTCTGATTCAGTCTAACTCGTGGAAGTGGCACGCCGTTAATTAATGTGAGATGAAAATCGGTATAAGCAACTTTTCCAGAGGGCCAAATCGTGCTGTTGTTAAATAAGCTGGCAAGCAGTAACTGCTAATTGTGAAAGAAGATAGCTGTTTAACATTTGTCCAATCTTAGAGCAAAGATATATGACCATGTGCCTCGGGTGTTCCAGATAGATGGGAAATGGAAGTTACAACCCGTGCAGACAAACGTAGGGAAAGCACTTAAGACAAGTGTCAAGCTATGATTAAAAGAGAGGTTGAAGAAGGCAGAGCGGGAAAAGTAATTTAAAGACTCGGACGGACCGTGGAAACACTCTAGAAGAGAGTTAGAGGGCTGTAAATTGTTCAAGTATAATAACAAACCAAGTTTATTTTGGCAACATTTCTTCAGCTTCGTTGACAAATTAGCCATATATAGTTTCTCTAGAGCACAGTACGTTTACCCTAAGTAAAAAATTTATCTTAAACCTTGTTTATGTTCACAAACATACACGGTGTACTTCATTTAATTAGGACTAATATTCCTCAAGTGCAAGTGTCGTTTTCAAAAAAGTTGATCTTGTAAGCACTGTGAAGGTAATTACCTTGTTTCAAAGCTTTACATGTGGTTTAGTTGTGAGTAGGAGCTAGTAGATTAAGTTAGGCGTATACTAAAGACTGAAAAGTCCTAAAACTTTAAGCAAAATAGTTTGGAACCTACGTATCTTTTCAAATTCTCAAAGTTGCTTCATAGAAGTCAGTAGACACTTTTATTCAGCATTTAACTGTTTTTAGCAATGAATTAAGTAGTGTTCAAAGGTATTTAGATCGGTCAAATTTTGTCACGACCTTGTATCGGTATTTTGTATCTAAAGTATTTTAACCAGAAACAATCACCCATAACACTGATAATATTGAAACCGTTTGATGAATATTCTCTTGCGCAATAACTGACTGGGATAGTTATTTCCTCCTCTTTATATTCTTTTCACCATCTGTTTGTCACTAAAAGTTCAACACTTTGTCACTGAACTAATATCTTTAGTGACAAAAGGGGTAAAGAGCCGTATAAGGGAGTGTAATTTTGATTTCCCCAGGGTTACTATTAGATTGCGGAATCAGAATTGAAGTTAGCATTGCATATCAACTCCAATTCTCAATGAATTGTAGTTAAAAAATGGAATTGGAACTTCGTTGTTAAATGAACTAGAACTTTGCAAAATAACATTTCGTGATTAAGGCAATAAAGGTAGTGTTTACACGGTGGTCCGGCATCGGCCGGCCGCAAATCAACGCCTACGGTGGTACGGCAGCTGTAGCGGCTGTCAGACAGTGGTACGACGATGGTTTGGCAGTTGGTGGCAACAGCCGGTATCACTGGGACAGTGGTGTCCCGGCACCCCTCTTACGAAATCCTTTAGACAGTCCTACAATCCACTTGATTCGTGTACTTCTAGGCCAAGATGTAACCCCTATACAATTCCGTTACCAAGTTTAGGAAACTTCATGGCTTCAAAGTTTGACACCTCTAGCTTTGTTAAAAGATCTAAGATGAAATTTTCTTGTACAAGAGAATCTCTCTAAGAGAATGCATGCCCAAATGATGCTCTAGAGAGTGTACTGATGATAAATGGATGCACACTTTCGGGTTAGTTGGCTCCTAACAAATATCTCACGAGAATTGATTTCTAAATGAACTTGAGTGAATGAAACAACTTCTCTTGAGATGCTTGAATAATTTTCAGCCAAAAATCGATTTAAATTGGTAAGACTTTCAAGTACTTGAGGCCTTAAATGCACCAATTTAGCTATTCCTTTCTTTTGATCAAAATAGATGTATTGAAATCGTTTAAAAGTTAAGAGCTTGATTACGATATGATTGATTATGAGATTATCAAACTGGATTTAATTTGGAATTTGAGTGATGAACTTGAGAATTGAGATAGGATGGTTTGTACTTTTAAATGCACAAAATTATCAAAATAGATGTATTGAAATCGTTTAAAAGTTAAGAGCTTGATTACGATATGATTGATTATGAGATTATCAAACTGGATTTAATTTGGATTGAATCGGATTGGTAGGTGTTTGATTTGACAAAATTATAAAACTAAATCAGTTTTTTGAAGTTAAAAACATATTAAATCATAATTCAAGAAAAATATTTGGCCGCTATCCGGGTTGAAAGAATCTTTCTCCTACCCCCTCATATAACGACAACTAATAAAGGTTAATGGTGACTCTTATTTAGTGATGCTAAAAAAATATTACTAAGAATTATCGTTAAATAGTTTGTAGATAAGTCACTAAAAATGTTTAACGGTTACTGATTGTCACTGTATAAGAGTTAGAGAAAGATACATACAATTCGGGTAGCAGTCAAAATTTATTTCAAGAAAAAATTGTATAGGAGAGCAAGTTAGTTCCTTTCTTAGGGAGAATAATGATCAACTTGGAAGGAATGAAAAGACTGGAGTACTTTCTCCATTCGCGGGAAGGACTCCACTCGCCTCAATCGAAGAACAAACAATGAAAGGCTTATTGCTTAGGTAGGTTATGCAAGTATAAGAGCTTGACTTCATCTCAAGATCCATTGTATATGAACTCCTTGCGAAGTGAAAGAAGGAAAATAGGGCTCTTGGCACACTACCAACTTTAGTAGGCATTACTTTTTTTTTTTCCTGACTTAAAGCCTTGAAATTGATTGAGGAGTTTGATGGAGTTTAGATTGAATAATCGTTTTGGATCATTTTGTCACATTGAAGTTGTTTAGTATTCCTTCCGTTCCTAATTAATTGATCACATTTTCTTCATCAACATGTTAGAGCAGTGAAATTTGAATAAACATGAGAGTTTTAAGATGCTATCCTTAAGATTAATAATCTCATGTATTAATGAGTGTATGTGGAATCCTACATTGTCATGCAACTCGAGTAAATTAGGTAAATTATGCCCTTACATCAAGCTTGAGAGCCCGTTTGAGATTGATTAAAAAAAGCAGATTTAGCTTTAATCTTAATCAGTTTTCAAAATCTAATTTAATTAGAATCAGTTTGTTGTTTGACAAAAGTAGTTGTAAACTAGATTAAATCTATAAAAAGTGTTTGGATTAAAATTATTTAAATCAGTTTCACTATGACAAAATGACCATATAGGACACTCAATAAATAATTTTCTAATATCAAGCAACGTTAACATAACTTTTATTCGTAAATAACTACTGCAATTCAGATACTACATTGCTAAAATAGAAGAAAATATTATAGTACAAGTAGATTTTGGACTGTACTGCAATTCAGGTAAGCATGACAATTATAGTACAAGTAAAATAGAAGAAAAGATTACAATATGAGAAGATAGAACTTATAAAAATGGTGTGGAGGAATTGAAGAGGGCGGCTGTATCCCTCTTTGTTAGCTGTGTAGGAGAAGAAATAACCTCCAGAAACTATCTAATTAATTAAGGGGTATGAGATTTCTTTTTGTGAAAAATATGGGGATAGAATGATAAATTAAAAGGTCAAACTTAATTATGAAAAAGTGATTATTCCATAATCCTCACTTTTGAGGATTATGGATTAAATCAGTTTTTAACATTAAGGGTAAATTAGTCATTTGAGTTTTAACATTCAACCCTAATTGTTTACCATCAATCTTTCTCCTGCCTCCACCACCACGCTGACGATCTCCTCCACCATGCTGACGATCTCTTATCCCTCCCTCCGGAATAAGGGAAGGCTGCCCAGAAACGTCTCTGCAACCACCAGCCCGCCGCTACAGCTCCCTGCTTCCTCGCCGTCGCACTCTCTCTCCTACCTCCACCTCAAAGCCGACGATCCCCTCCCCAGCCTTTCGATGGGATGCAACGAACCACCGACAGGATCCAACGAACTGTCGGTGTGATTCATGGACAAGAAAAATGGGCAATTAGGGTTTAAAATATAAAACTAGAATTACCTTTATCCTTAATGAACTAATACATTTAGGGTTTCTTTAAGGTCAAAATTGTCGTTTCGGTTCTATGTCATTGGGCATAAAGATTCATCTAATTTTCTATTTTTTTTTCTTTTGGTTTGGTCACCATTTCCAAATTCTGGTTCAATAACACCGGATTCAAATGCTACACAGCAACTCTTTAAAAATATTGGAATTGGAATTCACTACATTCTTCTTTGACTGATAGTTATGTGGAAAATGATATACAAACAGCATGGTTCCACATTATTCTTCTTCCTATTTAATAATGTGGTTTGTGAAGAAAAAATTTCAATTCTATTATCCAAACAAGTTATTACATCTTTTTCAGGGTTTGTGAAAAGACATCGCTTTCATATTTTAAAGATCATGAAAACGAAATCAACAAAAGTCGTAACCAAGCTTGGCGTACAAATAATGAAGTGTCATCAAATAATTTCAAAAAGTATTCCTAAAATTTTCAATAGCTTGTTAATTACCTCATTCCGAGTCCATATATCAAATCTTTGTGTTCCCCTTTTACATAAAAAGAGAGAATTGACTTGATTAAGTGATACACATTGGGTTAAACATATTTATCTTCTCTAGTTTCTAATTTGTGGTAAATATTTGGCAACAGGTCTCCAACTACTTTCAAGTTTCAATTAATTAGTTCATAATTACTTTTTGAAACTGTAATATCTGGTTTTTTGCAAAATCGTAATTAAAAGCTAAGCACGTACAATTTGACAAGTCACCGGATTAATTTGACAATTCATGCGAGATTAGTGAGATAAAAATATTTTCCTTACATGGATATATGCATGAGCAGTGACGGGCCGTAGCTTGGGCCCAAAATTGGTCCAAGTCCAGCAAATAGACTGCAAAAGTACTTAGCCGCAAAGCCGCTGTTTGAATTGAGCTCCATTCATGGAACTAGGCCTAGCTAGGTGAAAGGGACACCCCCCTTTAATATCACCAAACTCATTGGTCGCCAAAAGCACGTTAGGTGGTGCTGGTGCGACAAGGTGGTGGTGGCGACAACATATGTGGAGGAGTCATGGTGGTGAAAGAATTGGTCGTGACGACAACAAGGTGATGGTGCATGCATTTGCTTGTGAATGTGGTGGTGACGGTGACTAAGAGTTGTGGCCTATTCTAAGGAAAACTTGATTGTCACTAGTCATGCAAAGTCAAAGATTATGAAATGTATTCAACTATAAAATTATAGAAAGTGTCTAATTTGAAGCACTAAACTTTGTTCCAGATTTAATCAGACCATTTTAGATTCCCCCGTTTTGGCCCAACGGCAATTTAGCAAGATAGCATTTAGCAAGAACAAGGAAACCCTTTGCAAAGGGATTAATGAAACCCCAAGAAGAAAATACATCAAGAGAGCGTCTCAAAAGCCTAAACAAAAATGGGATAAATGCAGTTTGGCCCCTGTACTTACACAAATGTGCAATTTGGCTCCCATTGTTTTCAAAGTTGTACTAAATCTACATCTGCGGCTGCAACTTGGGCATGCTGGACAGGCCTAAGGATTTAACCGTGCCCAGCTCATTCTCAAAAACTCGTGCCCAGCCCAGCCTATCTATAGGCGAAATAATATATCTTCATGCCCAGTCCATGAAAGTTTTGATAGGCACGAGCAGGACATGTGCTGCTCATAGGTTGTCCATGGTTTCATATTAGTTTTTATTTACTTAATTTTAACGCATATGAATTATCATACAAGTCTAGTAACTAGTCACAAGTTTTGGTTTATTTAACTTTTAAGCATATCATTTACCATCGAAGTATAATAATTAGTCATGGTGATAAAGAAGAATATATTGAAATCTCAAACACTACAAGAAAAAGTACTTTTAGCGACGGATTTTGTCCCGTCGCTAAAAGTCGCTAAAAGTTACCTTTAGCGACGGAATAGGCCGACATAATTCAGTCCGTTGCTAAAATAAATTCAAACTAATTAACAACGGGATTTTCTGTCGCTAAAAAGTTTAGCAACGTATTTTTACCGACGGACATTTGGCGACGGTTTATCTGTCGCCAAAAAGTTTTTTACAAAATTAATTTTTCGAGGGTTTTATTAAATTGTTTTAGGGACGGAAGGAATCCGTCGCCAAAACTTCTGTCGATAGATATCGCGATTTACAGACGGACTTTTAGCGACGGGACTAATCCGTCGCTAAAGTCTTCAATTATATCAACCAGATCTGCATTTCTTTCACTTCCCCCGTTTTTCTCTCTAAAAAATCTCCCACCGCTGTTCTGCTCCGGTGACCAACCTCCACGGTGACCCCCCTCCGGCGATCCCATTCCACGGTGACCCACCTCCGGCAATCCCCCTCCACGGTGACCCTTCCCTCCACTGCCGCCGCGTGAAAATACTGCCACCATCGTCGCGCCATCGACGCCGCCGGCTATTGTGCCTTAAGGTAAATTCTGTTTAGTCTTATTTAGTCAATTGTTGTGCAACATTATCTGCATAACAACGATGAAACTCAAATAAATTGCATTCTAGGGCAAAATAAAGTTAGTAAAAAATGTTGAGAAATTTGGTTTAGAAATTGATAATAAAAAATAAATAAAAATGCCAGCATTAGATGAATGCCCCTGGGTTACGAGCTAGCAGACGAGCTAACTAGTGCTATGCCTAAAAGTCAGCATTGGATGAATGCCCCTGGGTTACGAGCTCTTGCCACTCTACTGAAATAAAAACAAAAAGAAAGCTTCATCACGTCTGTTTTTTTATAGCGATTGCGGATCATCTTGCAATTTCATTTCCTTTATCAGATTGGCAATCTATGCAACTATATGATGTAACCTAATCTTCGACTGATGCCATAGAACTATCCAACCGATGATTTTGACTTCTTTTTTTTACATTATGTTGGTGTTGCTGGAACGATTCAAAATTATGTAGAGTCCAGTGAAAGGGATGGCTCTAGAGTTGAATATGAGTGCCTATTGAAGTATTAATGTTAAATTGGTAAGGAGAACCATCATCTCTACGTCCTTGTTTACCACGGCCTTGACCACTAACCTAACAGCGGTTACCACATCCATGACCACCAGCCTTACTATCATTATCGCAATTTTAACCAATGCCCTTTGAATGAGACTATGAACTAGCTAAAGAAATGCAGTTGAAGTCTCACTCTTGGATGACCAATGAATATGCAGCAGTCGTCGCTCTTGATCGATTAACCTGATCAGCTTCGAATCCATGTGCCATGGGCAAGATTCCCAATAAGTTGCCCTTCAATATCAAGAACAAATTTTGGGGGCATGAGAAAGAGCCATCGATAAAACCCATGATATCATTGCTTACTAAGATAGAAAGCAAATGTTTACCACAATAAGTAATTGGTAGAATTAATATTTGATACACTTAGCAGTAAAGGAGATGTAAGTGAAGGAGATTATGGAAAGATGATGACAACAGGGTGGAAGTATATGTTGTCCCTGAGATTGGCATGTCGGGAATTGACATGGTGGCGGGGTTTTTTGTCATAGAAGTATTGGGTAGAGCATACCCTTGAAAGGGTGAAGTAAAAAGCTGTGGTTGGGCATAGATAGCTGAAAAATGGTGGAGAGGAAGAAAGGGATGGCCTGCATTTGGGTGAAAAGGTATGTTGGAAGAAAAGGAACCAAAAGAAGTTGTGAAGTGGGGTGTTAGAATAAAAGCAGCGAGTGATGCAGCAAAAACGGAAGAGATTCTTGCAGAACTTGATGAAGATATGTAACACGAGTTAGAAAAGGAGAAGAGGCAATTGGCATAGAAGTAGCCGCAGAGAACCCAACAAATAAGGTAGCCATTTCAGAAAAAGAGAGAGCAGGGGAAATATAAGAAGAAGAGAAGTGGATAAGTAGCTTCAGAAGGATCAGCCTATACTTCAATAGGCAGGACATATATATTTTAACAATAGTCACATAACACACAACATGTATTTTAGCAAAAAATGAAAAAACGAGTAGCATCTTAAGAATTGGAAATGGTATTTACTTTCTATTTATGACCTAACGATTATTTTCAAGGAGCGCCACTTGTTTTAGTCAGAGTAATGCTCACTAAAGGAAGAGTGACCGAGAGCACAAGCGCTTTTATGGTTCGCTGTATTCACATAACTTAACCCTTTTTCCATTTTTCCTTGGCATGCATAAAGATGATTTAAATATACGTACATTTGATGTAGATTGGTTTAGAATGTTTTTGATTTGGTGCTATTCTCGTGAAATGGCTATAAAAAATGATAGAAACACCCCACGATAATGTATGGGATTTGTCCTTTGGAAAACAAACCTGAGAAAGCCAATGGAGAATTGAATGTGTGATTTTTATTAATTTTTTTTGCATTGAGTATTTGAGAATTGAGATTGTTGACGGAGGATGGGACCCAATTGGATTGAGATACTTGTTAGGTTGCACGGACACTGCGTTCGATTGACAGTGTTCGTCGGTACACATTATGCCTATTGCCTCGAATAAGATTGTTGACTCAAGATATACATGCTTCTAATATGATCTTACGGTAAGGGCACTACGGAGGTCATGACTCATGAGCAGGCTTAGTTCGTGAGGTTTAATTGCCTTCTCACTGCACAAAGATACTTGTAACAAGCATGTTCTAATCTTATCTCCTTTTATCGATCAGTGGCAAGCAAACTTCTGATTTTGGTTCTCTTACTACTATGTAGTGTTGTTTAATTTAAAACTGCCGCTAAAAGTTATTTTCGCTCGGTTGATGGCAAAAAATGTAGAAAACAGTGACACTTGATAGTACTTTTATAGAAAAGCTAGTTACTTCGAAAGATCTATGTGCTTGTTGTGTTCTATGTATTTGTTTTATGTGCATCACTTTAACATAATTTAGTTACTAAAAGCTTAAAGGTCTTATACAGTGTGACATTTAATAGATTTAATTCAGCTATGAAATTGATGCTCATCAATTTCATAGCTGAATTAAATATATTAAATGTCACACTGTATAAGACCTTTAAGCTTTTAGTTTTAGTAACATTTAATAGATTTAATTCAGCTATGAAATTAATGCTCATCAATTGAATAATGCTCGATTGGTTTTTCATGTTAAAGTAGGTTAAATGGCTTCTGCTTTGGTGAACAGGAACGTTTCAGTCGGCAGGCACTTCTTCAAGGTCATGATGCCTGATTTTCATACAGAACTTGTATGCCATCCCACTTTCTCTGTATTTTCGTGTGTGTTAAAAGTTTTATCTTTGGTTAAAAACTTACATGTCTTACTGTATTATGAATATGTTAGGCCATACCGGTATCATTTTGCAGATTACTTCCCTCATTGAGATTTGAAGCAACTTTAACCAGCTGCAAGGGGTTATGGCCTGTTAAATTGAAGAAGAAGCTTGGCCAAGAGGAACTTTGCTTCGAAAAGGGTTGGAACAAATTCGTGCGGCAGCATGACCTCCATCTAGGAAACTTTGTAATCTTTGAACACATGGGGCAAATGTGTTTTCAAGTGCTGATGTTTGATCAAAGCACTTGTGAAAAACCTTTCCTCCAATGTTGAACTCTGTGCCGTAATTAGACAATATTTTAAATTAATTGCATCGGATATGTACATTTTGAACAATTTTGTGTTATTTGAACATTGACTATTTGTTTGATAATTTTAGGTTGTTAATTGTGTATTTAATAATTGTGATTATTGATCGATGATTTTAGATTGTTGATTGATGATTTTAGATTGTTAATCGTGCGTTTGAGATTGTTGACGAAGGATGAGATCCAATTGGTTTGAATTTTTTTATTACATGTTTGGGCATTAAAAAATAAAATAAAAATTAAAAATGACTTTTAGGGACGGATTAATTCCGTTGCTAAAAATTTTATCCCGTCGCTAATTTCCTCAAAACAGAAAATAAATTAAAATAGAATTAGGGATGGATATTCCGTCGCTAATTTAGAAATAAATCCGTCGCCAAACGTTCTATATTAAACGACGGATTTTATAATTCCGTCGCAAAACTTTTAGTAACGGCCTTTTATACGAGGGACTTTTAGCGACGGAACTTCTGTCGCTAAAACTTTTAGCGCTTTTTAGTGACGAATTTTCCCGTCGCTAAAAGCCTTATTCCTTGTAGTGAAAATGAATTTAGTTATAAGCATGTAAATTAAGTTTCAGGAAAAAAACAAAAGAAAAAGATAACGGTTTCGAACTAATCTCACAAAGTCAGTCTTGTAATAAGAAATATGGGGGAAAAAAGAAGAAATCTTCAAAAGTCTCTAAAAAAAACCCTAATATTATTCTAGTGTTAAATTCTCTCTCTAAAACTCAAAACAATTTCTTAAAAATAAAATTAGAAATTTCGTCGCTAGAACTTCTAGCGATGGACTATTTGGTCACTAAACCTAACTTAATTTTTTACAGCTCAACATTGGTTAGTTGGGTGACGGAATTTCTGTGACGAAGGCACGGAGCCAAATTTCGTCACTAAAAACCTATTTTCTTGTAGTGTGCTTAGAGGATTTTAAAGACTAAAGAAAAAAAAACATATCTTGTATGCGTAAAATTTATATATGTGATTCATATATAATATAAAAGTTTGACGGGCTAAGTTTCTCACAGGCTAGGTGGGCTTCGAAAAACCTTAGCCCATGCCCGGCTCATATTTTTTATGGACTCAAAATTTTGTACCCGTGTCCTGCAGGGTCACTATAATACTAAACTCACGCCCATATTTCTATGGGCTGACACGGGTTGCCATGGTCAAGTTGCACCCCTATTTTAGAGTTGTCAAAAGGGTCGGGCGGCCCGCGAGCTGGCTCGACCCGGCCTGTTTCTGGCCCAAAGTACTCTCGGTGAATAGTAACGGCCCTAAACAATTGGGCTTTGGGCCTGGGCTTGGACCAGGCAGAGGTTTCACCCAGGACAGCCCGGGCCGGCTCGAAATTGGCCCGGCCCGAAAAGGCCCAAATTCAGCCCGGTTTTGGCCCTTTTCTGGAACTACAATGGGCTGGCCCATTTCATTCCAAAAATTATTTTTCCTCTCCTTTCCCCCCAACGACCATATTCTTTATTGTTTTCTTTAATATCTATGTTTTCTTTGATATAATTTTGGATATTAATGACTCAGGACTATGCAAATTTTTGTCCGCCTAAGAATTCTTTATTGTTTTATCCATCAAGTCTTAGCTTTTTTTTATTTTATTAATCTTCAATTTTTCTACTTGTCTCAAAATCAAGACTTTATTGAAAAAAGTCTAATAAAATACTATTGTTTGAGAAACGTAGTTGTTGGTACATTGCAATGGATTTAAAGTCGGTACTAATAAGTAAACCTAGAGATAACACAACGAATGAAGTGAAATAAATTTGGGAGAATCTAGCAATATCTCCATCTGTCCCCAAATATGTAGCATTTTTGTTGCTAATACTTTAGTGACGAAAATTCATATGCGTATAACCGTGAATCCTAGTAAGAAATAACATATAAACAGATTTCAAATTCAAAGTTCAGGTGCACTTTGATGGTGCACAGAGCAAGATGTGTAAGATAGTAAATTCTAGTTAGATAAGCGATATCCTGCCATTTCCAGTTCCAAATTTATAGGGAAGCAAGCAAATACCTTCTTGTCAATTTCAATCCAAACTTTAACTTATGCAGGTTCATTCCATTCCATGCTTTAACCATTTACTAGCCACATGTTTAGTATGCATGTATTCTAAATGATTTTTACTACACGTACACATATTACGACATTTACTTGTTCGTATAAACACAATTTGCTTGCATATAATAAGAAATTACCGCAATTCAAATATTTAATTTGAATAACAAGAAGTTGGGAAAGAGAGCCAAAAAAAAAAAAAATTTGGGCTCGGGCCCGGCCCTAAATATTGGGCCTATGGCCTGGGCTTGGACTGGGCTTATATATCCCAGAAATTTGGCCCGGCCCGGCCCGTTTTCCTCCCCTCTGGCCAGGCCCAGGCCCATTTTCCTCTGAGGCCCATTGGGCCCGGCCCATTGACATCTCTACCCTACTTACATCTACTCACGAAAATTATGCACAACGAACTGTAACAAATTCTATTGGAATGTCATAATTAGCCCCTTTTATACACGAAGTTTACAAACAGAAACCACTTTCTAACTTTTTTCATCCCCCCCAACACACCCCTGCATGCACGCGCGCACACACACACATGTTTGCCTTCCCCACCCTATCTGCACATTGCCACCCACCTAACCCAACACTGTTACATGCAATGCCTCCTTCCCCGGCCACTGTGACACACCCACCCATCCACACGTGAAACACATAAACTCACACACGGACTCACCTATAGTCACACACCGACCGATTTCGCGCCCTCTCACCCCATTGCCCAATAGTGCCAGACGCACCGCTCCTTACCACGTACTACCGCCGTGACACACACACACACACGTCACACGAGACTTACACAAACACAGTCACACACCTACCCCATTACCCACCGGTTTGCCATAACCCCTACCCCATTATCCATCACTTATCCCCCCTCCACGACCTGTAAGAAACCCACTACCACAAATAAAGAAATAACCCACCACCCCCCACTATAACCCAATCACCCCCCACTATAACCCAATCACCCCCTTTTTGCACACACACGGAAACATAGCTCCCACCTAACCTACAATGGTGTGGCCACCCTACTGTCTGCCCCCATTCACCCATTATCACACTGCCCCAATCCCGAATCACCCATTTCAACACACAACATAACAGTTGCCCCCCAACCCCCGTCACCAAACACGTCAACATATACGCAGCCTCCCACCATCGGGGTACAAACAAACCAGCACCATAATAGCCACCCACCACTGCACAGGCCACCCATTATCATAATATATACTCAACCACCACCGTAGCACAAATGAACCACCATCCCACAATCCACCAACACTACGCATCATTGCTGTCGATGGCCACCTCCCCAATCTCAATCTGCACGATATTCCTCTCTGGATTGAATGATTAGAAAGAGAAAAATTAAATCAAATTATGGCAGTGGAAGTGTGTGTTAATTGTATGGTGGTGGGTGATGGGGGATGGGGCGACAGTGGAAGAGGTGTGTGTGTGTGGTAGATGAAGAGAGATTGGGGATGGAATTAGTAGGGGAAACATGACTAGTACGTGTTCGTGTGGCCTTTAAAGACCAAAAGGTATGTCGGTGGTGGGTAATGGGCTGGGGGATATATAGGTGGAAGGGGACACCACATCCATTATTTATACGACGGTGGTGGGTAGTGGGGGGGGGGGGAGGCGGCAACTGTATGTGTGTTTAGGTGGCCTTTAAAGACAAAAAGAGTATTTTGGTCTTTAAAGGGCTCCAAACATACGTTTAGTATAACTTTTTAAACAACAGGGGGCCAAAGCGTTCATCGATGTAAGTACAGTGCGCCAAAGTACATTTATCCCTTATAAACACTTTGCCTAGTGCATAATTAATCTTATCCAAATCAACTCTCCTTGCTACCAATAGAGGAGCAAAAAAAGTAGATCGAGCTACGACGTTTTACATCAATACACTAACCTCTGCGGCTACCAAATGTAAACATACAACAATCCTAAAACCTATATAAAAAGTTGCTCAACACTGATGAGAAAAGTATATCTAAAGCTCCCTATACAAATAATGGAGATTGATGAAAGGAAGAGACGAGTAGGCCGAAAGCATGACAGATGAGATTTATCAAGCGAAAGCAAGTGGAGACAAGTCCTGCTTAATATCACTTATGCTCGTTACCAGACGGAATGCACACGTCACTAAACATAAACCATAAACTCTCCCCCCTCGTTCCCTTCCCTTCTCTCCCGCGTCTTATCATTCTTAGCAATACCTATAGCAACTGGAAAATTTAGAGTCCTTGATGAAAGATCCTTCTTCATCATAAACTCACGGACGCACACACACAACGACACACACACTCCATACATGGACACACATTCACATAGGCTAAACACAACACCTGCACCCCCACACATACACAGAGACTCCCATACCCACACCCCCACTCACACGAAGCCCATACCAACGCCTACACATAGACACATACAGACCCACGCGCGTGCGCGTGAGCTCGCACACAAACACATGACACCCACACTCCTACACAGACATCCAAGCACACATGTACACACCCACCCCACATCCACCCCTACCCCTACCCCACCCCCACACACACAATACACCACACATATGGACAGACGAATAGACTTTATTTTAAGCTTGAGAGTGTGCTTCAATATATATGTGTGTGCATGCCGGACTTTATGTATGTGACGAACTGTATTTGCATGTTATGTGGGTGCGTTGATTAGTGTTTGTGTGTGCGTGTCTGACTGTGTGTGTCTCTGTGCTGGGGGGGGGGGAGAGGGGGTTTGGGGTGGGTCGGTGGTTTGGTTGCTAGTGGTGCGATGTAGCTAGGATGGTACTATGCAGGTTGTTAGTGGTAGAGGGTGTTGGACCAGTGGTGGTATGAGAAAAAGGAGAGAAATATGGGGTGGAGGTATGTTAAGGAGAGATCAGGGATAGGAGAGAGAAGGGGGAAAAGATAGAAAGAGAGAGGCGAGAGAGAAATTGGAAGGGAGAGAGATAGGTAAAAGGATACACGTTAAGTGTCAAAGGACATATCAAGCTAGGGTAGTATTGACATTGTCAGAATACAAAATTGCCACGTCAGTCAAGATCGTTAGTTAAGGTTACGGTTATGGAGCACTGACTTTGAACAAATTTGAATACAAAATTTTCACATTTTCTATACAATTGTCCACTTCGTAAAACATTACCTTTAACGGTAATTTACTATTTAAACTTAGGAACGTAGGTGATATTATCCCTTTAAAATTAGTTGCAAAAACCTTAAAAGCGTCCAGGGCACCAAGGAAAGAGAGATTTGATTATGCAAATACTAATAATAGAATACACCAAATCCATTTTTTGCTTTTTCCTTTTTGTAATACTAAACTACATCTCTCCCACATTTCCTTTCTTCCTTTCCAACTCCAAAGGGGAAGTGTCAGCTTCGTTCTACTGAGATATTGTCTAACTCTTACCAAACACAAGGTCAGTTTTGAATTATTAACTGAACGAGGGAGCATCTGCACTGCTGTAGGTCCCCACTTCCCTTTGCTTTTGTATGGCTTTGACAACAGCTTGAGTCACGTCTCTCACATCTATAGCTTGGTCTTGATGAGCTTCAACAATGGCTACCATACCGAAGAAGTAGTTGCAGCTAACCTTCGCATGGAGAACATCAAGACCCATTCCCTCAAAGGCCTCCAATATCGACACTAGCAAATCTTGCCCTTTCTTGCATGCCACCCTTACTTGAAATCCCTTTCCAAGCTTCTCTACTTTAACTTCCTGTCAATACATTCAAACATTGCCACATAATAAGACTACTGTAATCAGTACATCCAGCAAAAAGCCAAGCTAACATTCATATAGAGAATTGCTACGAGAAGTTTTTTGAGAGAGAGAGAGAGAGAACCTGGATGTTGTTCAACAGATGCAGGTATTCTTTTCTGATAGCCTCTATCTGAAGTTTCAACTTGCAGATATAGAGGAAAGCATCCATGATGACGGACGTCATATTCACCTTACAATTAAAATAAAAGTTCATTAGCCTGAATCAAATGTACCAAAAAGTAGAAAGTTGTGAAGTAAATGAAATGAGTATGAACAAATGAGTTGTATTACAGATTTGGAGTTGGTAAGCTTTCGCAGTACATCAAGCTTTCTACGCAGTGCCATTCCTTTTTTTCTCCTGGATGCCATCTCTCTCTCTCTCTCTTTCTCTCTCTCTCTCTCTATCTATACCTTCCTTCCTTAGTGTTAGGAGTATACTACCATATGATCATGATGGACTGGTTTTTATAGTACGAAAATAGGATATGTGCTGATGTGGATTGAAATCTTGGAATGTCAAGGATAATTGTGTTAACATTCTTTTCGCATTATTAGTACTTGAATACAAGATAAGTGACCAGCCCACTGATAGCTACTAACCTCACGTGAAGCATTGTCATGTAAGACCAGCAATTGGCCTTTCTAGAAAGGTCAGGCGAGGACAATTAGCCAACAATCTCTATTGAAACTTTTGTGTTCGTAAGTGATGGTATAATTCATGAGAGCAAGTCTTGGCGTGACAATAATGTTGTTTTATTGTGACCTGGAGATCACGGGTTCAATAATTAAAAAAACTATCTCGAAGTGGAGGGAAAGCTGCATACATCAGCCCTCTCTAAGCTTCATGCACCGGGCTTCCCTAAGTTATACACTGCTTATCACGTGTGCAACATTTTTTGTGTCTATGTTTCGATCTTAGGCGAGATACTGCATAACGTACTATCATGCTTGCAACCGCTACATATCATCAAAAATGAACTAGAGGCTTCCTAGAGAACTTGGCAGGGTGGAGGGCTCCAGATTTACATTTATGTTCTAAAAGAAAAAGGAGCCCCAAACATGATGTTTTCATTTTTAACCTGAACAAATTCAAATGTTCATGTACGTGAGGTCAAAGGCTTCTGCACAATGCTTGTTACCGCCATATTTCAATGAGAATGCACTTCAAAGGACTAAAATGTGCAAATTTAACTCAAGAAAAGTAAGCCGTGTTTTGATTTGAACGCCGAAAAATAGAATTGGATTAAAATAGTAGAATTAAAAACCAATTTAAACTTTTAACCAGAGATGGACATGAACATTCTCCCCGCCCCCGGGTTTCAATGCTTTGGGAAGGGAAGATAATAATGGCCAATGCCTACCGTTGTAGGATTAGGATCCAAGTCAAGAAGGATGAATAACAGCTGTAGGCACCAACACACCAATCTGATGCAGGCGCAGGCATATAGTACTGAGCATTATTGCTGAGCATTTGGCGAATTACTTGTAAAGAGAAAAGGTAAGTGCCTGGGATGGGGAATGGGAATGGAATCAGTCAGTGATGGATGGGCAAGAGTCAGACTTTGAGTCAGCCACCAGGGTCGGCATTTTTGCAGTCATCACGAGAGACCTATAGCCAAGCTCTTTTCAGTCTTTCGTCTGGGTTCGCTTTTTAGCTTAAACTCTTGCCAGTGGCTTTTATTCGATTGCCCGGCTTCATTATCCCATGTCTGTATCTCTCTCCCCCCGTCTCTCTCAATCTCTCCCTCCCCCCCCCCCCCCCCTTCTTTTCTCTTCAAGCACACAAACACACACACACACACACACACACTGTTGAACTTACTTTGTTATGCCAAAAGGGGGAAATTTGAGGCCTTCAGACTATATGCTATAGGCTAGTCTGCAGTGACAAATTCTGATTTTCCAGAAAACTTACCACATATGGAAGTATTGTAAAATCCTCAATTATTTTGCTTTATCTAAAAAAGAGAAGAACATGATGCTCACACTCTTCAACTAACGACGTGTATATGTAAACATTTATGAACCGTTACTATAAGGTGGGCTTATTTTTGAGCTGTCGCAATTCTGCCAAGTGTATGTAAATAAATTAACTGGACACAATAATAAGCAATATGATAAACTCTTTGTCGGTTCTTTACCTTTCTGTTTTTGTGTGTAAAATGTAACAAAAACATGATTTTACCTGAGCTAGCTACTCATAGGTAATGCTCAATGATGAAAACCGTTGGGTAAACACAGTGGGTGATAGTGGAATGGCATCAAATTCCAGAAGATGGAAACAGCCAAGAATGCAACACCATACATGTTGATGCCAATGACAAGACCTGTCTGGACTTTTCTCGTCTTTCACAGAGATGGCATGGAGGCAACAACACCACAAAAGGCAAAATGGCACATTGGAACGTAGCAGTTACATACCTCCTTAAATCACTCTTTATAGCTTTGTTCTTTAGTTGGTTCTATCAGTCTTTCTTGAGGCTTTCTTGTCTACTCAATAGTGTGACGTTTCAGAAGGTTTATTGTCTACTGATTATAGTGATATTTTAATGTTACAACCTCATTCTCATCTGTTTCTTTTTGTCTATTCTATTTGACATGTCTCTTTCCCTAAATCCCCTGCCCTCCTTACCCCGTCTCCTCCCTTCTCTCTATACATTTGCATGAGAACAAGTTTTGACTCCTACCTGTAGGAATCTTCCTCCAACTTCATGTATAGTGACAATTAGTAGTCGTTAAATGTTTATAGTGACTTTTTTCAAACACTTCCAACGACAATTATTAGCAGTATTTTTTTAGCGTCACTAAATAAAAACCACTAGAAACATTTAGAGACAATTTATTGTCGCTATATAGGGGGTAGGAGGAAGATTCCTCCAACCAGGGTAGCGACCAAATTTTTTTTTTTTTTGAATTATCCACATATCAATGCATACACATTTTAGGTTAACTGTTTGTGTGTTCATTTGCATACTGATATATTTCATTTCTTTCTATGGCCATAGAAATAAATGAAATATGGATTTTACAAATATCAACCTCTAAACCTCTAAGATTATGGTTGCAGGCAAAAATAATTTATTTCTGTGCATTGCCTATAATATCTGATAGCGTACTAACATAAGTTATAAATTATAATATTGTGCATCTTCTTTGTGATTGCAATTATAAAATGAACAAACTTTGGCTCTTACCTAGGTCGTAGGAATTTTCCTCCAACCTCTAGTGTAGTGAGAATTAATAGTCGCTAAATGTTTTTAGTGGCTTTTCTTCTGACACTTTCAGTGGCAATTCTTAGCAGCACTTTTTTAGCGTTGCCAAATAAAAGACATTAGAAATATTAGAGACAATTGATTGTCGCTATATAAGGAGTAGAAGGAAGATTACTTCGACCAGGATAACAGTCAGATTTTTTTCCAAAATGAAATTTCCTTCCTCAATTTATCTTGCCTGATATGTGACTCTAACCGGCAACCTTGCCTAGAAAAAAGAGAAGCATTTATCACTACGCTATTATACTAGTCTCCTTGTGCATTTTGATTTTGTTTAATAATATTTAGAGCCCTATTCTATGTTTGGCATCGTCTCTACTTGTAATATGTAAGGTTTAATTAAACTTCAACATGGTGTGACCATACAATCTTCTTATTGTGCTGAATCGGTTGGAGTCTTAAGCCGATTGATTAGCTAGAGGGATTATGCCGAGGAGTTGCTTCTTTTTAAGAAAAGATTTATGGTGTTGTATGTTTATTGGAACAAAGCTAGTTACGTGGCATATAGTTGGCGCAATGGACACGGATCCCCTGCTGTAACCATGTGCTGTGTTGAGAGAGAGAGAGAGAGAGATTCCAACTGGGTTAAGACGTGGTAACGTGACAAAAGGTGGTGCGTTGGACTGCTAGGATTATTCACAGCACCCCTGCTGTAATCATGAGTTATAGCAGGGGATCCGAGTCCTGGCACAGTTAGGCCTTCGGTTAAGTTGCAAAGAAGCCACTTTTAATATGGGAAGTACTTTGGGTGGCTTATCATTTATAGACTAAGTTGTGATTTTGACTTGAGAGTTTATTGTGGGGATGATGGTTTTTACATGTACTTAAAAAGTAACGATAGAAGAATGATGACTTTGTCTTCCTCCAAAAGTAGTCTTTTCCAATGGAAAAGAACTTAGTAGCTAGTTGAAAGGAAGGGACGAGCAATACAATTCGTGTCGTTTGAGATACTTATAGCCACATAAAAAGTAAAAATGAGATGTCTTTAGCAACAAAGCATGGTGTTAAAGAGCCACAAGGTAAATCAAGCGGCAACCAAGTTCTCTCGGCACTATATGGTAAATTCTAGAGTACATTACACTATTGAACCTATAAGAGGTTGTTTAGAGTTGATTCTCAAAAGTTGACGACAACATACGTTTTATACACTTGTAAGATCCATGCGAAATCCAAAAACTTGGTCAACTTTAGCCCTAGTAGATAATATAACTTTCATCCATGAATAAGAGATCAGTAACACTAGGACATTTCAATTAATCGTAGTCCATTGAATTTTTTGACTTAAACTTTATAGATGAGGCTAAAGAGAGCTTGTGCAGAATATGAATAGAGGGTGACAGGGAGTCACCTTGGCGAAGTGGAAACGTGGATCGCAAAAACTCAGTTAGAGTCCCATCAATGAAATTATAGAATGTAATCCTGGAAACGTGCTGCAAGACTAAAATTTGCGAACACATTTATGTTTATTGTGCTAGAAAGAATTTTGATTACAAATCGAGGTTGTATAGCAACGATTAATGTCACTAGACAAGGTTAGTGGCATTTTTGCAGACATTAGCAATAATTCTTAACAGAACATTTTATCTTCACTTTTTTTTTGACATCTCAAGCCAAACTCGTGTCGGTTAATAATATACATCATAAAGATCCAAAACGAATACTAATCCATATTATACATCATAAAAAAAAGAAGATATTGGCATATTGTAGAAAGCATACCAACGGTTGCTAAAACTAAAATAACGATTTTGCTTATGGAAAAGGATGTGTTCAGCTATAATTACACCCAAAAAAAAAAAAAGGTACACAAAAATAAAAAAAGAAAAATAGTATCAAATATCATCATGACTAACATAAGTGAGAGAGATAAATTAGTTTACTACTTGTATTACTCTTGCTTCTCAAAAATTTATACGGAACTGAAGACTCGTTAGAGATATTGGTTAGGATAGCTCATCTGTAATAGCTTTAAATAACCCATCAAGGCTCTGCCGTTTGGCTTCTTTAATGTTCCGACGCGTAGGTTTGCAAGGCTCATCCGTATATATATCACATATCACTGGTTCAAGAAATCACTAGTTTTATAACATAAAAACATGATATATAAACATTGTATGATCTCATACACTACAAAGATGGAAGGCTTGCTTTAATTGTCATACATAACTACGCATGTAATTACTTTGAGTGTAATTGAATGATCATTGAAAATATGGTGTACAACTTTGTTCTTAGATACTTGCCTTCTTCAAGTTTTTGTGTTTTACCAACAAAAAATTGATATTGGCTTAATATTTGTGATAGTAGAATGGTATCGTTGGTAACATGTGGAGCTAAATAGTACAGGACAATTAAAATTCGATTAAAGTGGCATTTTTTTAAATATATATCCCTGTGATTTGTTTAAAAATCCTTTGTTCTTGTTTGCCTCTAAAATATGTAGAAAATAAGTTGTGTTGGCGGCCAATAATTTTTGAAATGACAAGAAATGCTTCCAAAAGCATGTGCGACTACAATCAAATTATTTGGACCCTAAACAGCAACACGTTCCTTGAAATACAGACGTTTTAAAGATTAGATGCTTATATATAATCAGTTTTATAGGGTTTTTAAGGTGCTAATAATCAAACATAAGTCCTGATACATTGCTATGTTGATTAAGTACAATTCTAAAAAGATTAGGCAAATTTAATAGGGCTTAAGCGTAGACCTCATTGCCTTCTGATGCCAAGGAAAGTGGGTTCGCAGTCGACGTGGAGGTGCCACAAGGAATGCAGTCTGACTCAGATGCCAAGTATGTTGATGTGAGACACAGCAAGGGTGGAGCAAGGGCAGAGACCAAGGGCTTCCCAGACAGAGCCTGAGGGTGGTAGTGCTGCGAGGGCGATGGCGCACGGTGAATATACGATGACAGTCACAGTCTGATGCTTAGGTCCGAAGTCAGGGTCCTGTATGTTTCTCTCTCTTGGATTCTAGAGTGAGAAATTGAAAGTGTTCTGAAAATGTCCAACTTCCAAATGAATTCTCAAGACCTCTATTTATAGAGGTTGAGATGATGATGTCATCACGCGACACGTGGCACTCCCCAGGAGTGACACATCACCGAGGGGTCCACAGCTGCCGGTGCTCCACGGACTGTCGAATCGCAAATTCACCTGGCCTGCCCGCACAGCGTCGCTCTGTCTGTCTGGAAAGACTGGCTCGCACAACGTCGTTGTGGCCAGAGAACCCCCTTGATCTAGCCTCCAATCCAAGCCCTTGTAGAGTCCCACTAAAGGCGTCAAGAGACGTACGGAGAACCTGATAGTGGTGAGAGTTGCCCCTGTAGCCAACTGTCAGGCGGACTAGGCGCCATGCCCTCCAAGGACCTGCTCCCGTCCCGGAGTGACCCGGGGGTCATTGCCCTGGTGGTGTCGACGATCAATGATAACATGAGTGGACAAGCTCGTAGCTTAGTGCTAAGGGTCCGTGGCGAGGGGTCCTCGTGCCGGAGCCACCCCCGCGACTGTGACGCCGATGGCTTTAAGGTTGTGAGCCCATCCCGTGATTGATTATACCGGTGATGGCTTTAGTTGATTGTGCCGGCAATGGCTTTAAGGTTGTGAGCCCATCCCGTAGTTGATTGTGCCGGCGATGGCTCTAAGGTTGTGAGCCCATCCCGTAGCGAGGGGTCCTCGTGCCAGAGCACTACGAACGGAGCCCCCCGTGATGCTGCACACTCCGGAGAGTGGGTCGAAGCATGTTCCACGTCCATGGAGGGGGCACATGGTGTGGTGAATAAGTGTGATGCCCGAAGGCTTGTATCATGATTGTGGTGCATGGGCACGGCGACGAAGGTCCCGGAGCATATACTTGGTGCCGGGGCACATGTTATGAAGATGGCGCATGGGCGCTGCGACGAACGTCACGGAGCAATACTTGGTGCCGGGGCACATGTTATGAAGATGGCGCATGGGTGCGGCGACGAAGATCGCGGAGCATATACTTGGTGCTGGAGCACATGTGATAAGAATGGCGCATGGGCGCTGCGACGAAGGTCGTGGAGCATATACTTGGTGCCGGGGCACATGTTATGAAGATGGCACGGCGATGAACGTCGTGAAGATATACTTGGTGCCGGGGCACATGTTATAAAGGTGGCACGGCGACGAACGTCATGAAACAATACTTGGTGCTGGGGGCACGCTTCATGAAGATGGCGCGGCGACGAACGTCGCGAAGCAATACTTGGTGCCGGGGGCACGTATCATGAAGATGGCGTATGGGCGCGCTTCGGGTGTCCCGAAGACGGTATGTGAGCTGAGTGTACCTATCATAACAAGATAATGAATGCAACATGTAGTAATGACAAAGTTGGAAGAGATGGTACGTGGTCATTGGACGACGGACGTCGCGAGGTTCATGCACGACGGACGTCACGAGGTTCATGCACGACGGACGTCGCGAGGATGATGGACGACGGACGTCGTGAGGTTGATGGACGACTGACGTCGCGAGGTTGATGCACGACGGACGTCGCGAGGTTCATGCACGAATGTCCATAAACATCGCGGAGGTGCAAAGACTTGAGAAAACAAGTGCGCGAGGGAGCGGAGGCCATAGGCCAAAAATGGGGGAATGTCAAGGCCACCACCCCTGGGGAGGCCGAGGCCGACCCCTTGGTGAGGCCGAGGCCGACCCTAAGGGTTGGCCAAGGCCAATAGCCAACTCCCATGAAGGGAGGCCAAGGCCACTCCCCCTTTGGATGAAATTTGGGCTTGCCGATGGAAGGTGTTTTGATGGGCAATGATAAATCCGAAAGTTACATTGCGACGAGCGTATCAACGTGAAACATACCCATGTGACGAACAAGGTGCCAAAGCCAGGTACGAAGTGTATGAAGCGATCAAAGCACGAAAGGGACTTTGCACGAAGAGTGAACAACCGGGGGGGAAAGGCCAAGGCCAACACCCCATGGAGGCCGAGGCCGACCCCATGGACTTGGGGGAGGCCGAGGCCGACCCCATGGTTTGGCCAAGGCCTATGCCCTTGACCCCGTCGCTCTGGTTGCGCCAACGGTCGATGTTTTTGGTGAAAAGGTGCTTAGGTGGTCGCGGCGCGACGAACGTGGTACTGTGAGTCACGGTAGTGTGAAATCATTGGTGACTGAGTCGCGCGTGAGGCGTGTGAGGCAAAGAATGCAAGTGACTTGGGCGCGCGCACTTGTCCGGTTCAAAGCGTTGAATACTGTGCTTGTGCGGCGTGTCATGCACAATGGGACTCCAAGTGGACCTTTGAGTGCGACCAGAATAGGTTGGGAACACCTTCTTATATGTATTGTTGCCTTTTGTCAAGATAAATTTAGAAATCGACCAAATCTATAGTGTGGAATATTTCCATATGCATGTTCTCTAATTTCTAAAATGAATTTGTTTACACGTTCTAAAGATCATATGTCATCCTTACAACACGCTTTCTTCAAGCTTTTTTTTCTTCCTTTTTTCAATCATCATCATGTATGTAACAATCTTTAAATTGATTAATATTGACTCTACATGTATCAAGATACTAATAAATTACAACCAATTTTTGGAAAGGTGACGCCATTCACACATCAACTTAACTTTTTCTGTTAGTACTTATTGCCACTAAGAATACATGGATTAAACCGATATGTTTCAGGAGAAAGAGGTTTTATAAGAGTGTGGAATACTTGTAAAAAGCATATAGAAGAATTATCAAAATTATGTGGACTTTAACAGGCTTAGGGAGCAATTCCGTGGTCATCCCCATATTTGTCATTAAGAGTTGTTTACATTACCCACATGTTTAAAATATGTAGAAAATCCTAGCATGTATTTTGGAGAATTGAAAATTTCAATCCAATACTAAACTCTCCCATGTGATAAATTGTCTTGGATAAGAATCATCTACGGCCTGAAAAATGGGCAATGTGATTTTCCACCGTAACCGGAGCGGGTCGCGATTTACTCTTAAGTATATAAGTCGTCTTGTGTTGTTTTTTAGAGTTAAGAGAGAGGGGCTGTTTTGAGAGTTTTTTTTTTTTTTGAGAGACCGAGATCTACATAGTGAAGTTCCTAGTACCACTGTAGATTAGGCTTTTATTGAACCTTACGTAAATCTTATATCTTGTGTGCTTTTATTTTCTATTATTACCTCCGATTCTTTTCTTTATTGCTTGGTGCAAATATAGTTTATTTTTTCACATCCCATTTCACTGTTCTCATAAACGTTGAAGTTGTGTTATTAAGAAGTGCCACTAAAGCCATTTGAAGTTTAGGAGAGTTTAAACTTAGATTGATTTATGAATTCCCTACACTGACGACTAAAGCTCTTACAAGCAATTTTTGGCAGCCTCGACACAGCATCTAGGATCCCTGACGATAATAGTGTGGAGATTGGAGGTGCTGATCTCAGGACTTTGCAAGATTCAAGGTAATTCATGATAGTTAACGGGTTCCAAAGATGCTGAGAGGGCAGCTACGATGTCGGAGAAATCAAGGCCAAGATTCACGAGCAAAATGCCATTGAACTTCTCGGATAAGATTGGCTGACTAGCAGCTGTAGGCTCACATTCAATGCATTTAGACTCTTGGAGTTCAAAGTGTAGTTGGAGCAGCCCTGTGTGAGACGGTGAACCAAAGCCTTGATGGAGAGCTGGCCAAGCTTGATCGGAGGTTGTGAGACCGATAGCGATTCAAGAAGCATGCTAAGTTTTTGGGCGGTGGAACACAAGAGTCGCAATCTAGATAGTTAACGTGTTTTTGGGTGGTGGAACACAAGATCTTCTTAGGAGAATGCGGAATGGATATCCATCCATAATTCCTAGCCGTTTGGTGGTTTTGATAATAGAGGTGAACTATGTAATCCACAAAAGGTAGATGGTTGTGTAAGAATAATGGTGCCCAGGGTGTGGGAGTTGAACAGAAGCAGAGGTGGAGCCGTGGAGGAAGAGGCCATGATCTAAAAAAAATATCTGGAGAATTAACAGTCGCTTTGGATACAACAAAAGAACAAGAAGAATTGGTTTATTTCTCCCACAATTATGTTGAGGTTCGGTGTTCTATTTATATAGATCATTTATAGATGTTTAAGTTCAAGAATATATCTTTCCATGATAGTGTCCTAAACAAAGTAGAAGATAACACACAAAAATCAAAGTGTATGTTTGCTGTAACCTTGGTAATGAATTGTCACAATACATTTATAGGCTTAAATACAGATAAGTGCCTTGAAAAAAAAGAAAATCTCACTTCATGATCCATGTTTTCAATTTTTACACGTCATGAAGTTCCAACGATGCAATTAGTAAGTATTTAACCCCATTCGTGCTCCTTTACTGTCAGGTGCAAAAGCATCAATTTACCTATAGTTATGGCAAAAACCAAATTTCTGCCGCCTTCCACCACAGGCCACCGACGATCACCCACTTTCCTTGCCGCCAACCCAGCACTGCCACCCAACCCAACATCCCCACAATCCATCACCCACCAAATCCTACACTGCCACATGCACTGCCTCTTTCCCAGGCCACCGTGACATACCCACCAATCCACACACACAACACCCCCCCCCCCCACAGTCCCTACCCACCACCACACGCCCTGCACACACAGTTCCCCCCCCCCCCTCGAGTTTGCACCCATACCCCTAACCTATCCCGCACACACACCCACCATGTTCACCCACCCCACCCCATCCCCTATCATCCCTCTCCACATATATTACCTAAGCACACATACAACCTACCTATGCAATGAATTTGAGGTGAGAGGGCTGCGGTGGGTGGTAGTGTTAAAGTCGGAAAGAATATGTGGAGGGTTGTCGAAAGAGAGTGGGTAGATGCTGGAGGTGTCGGGGTGTTGGTCTTAGAGGCATCGTCTTCTCAGCATGGTGGTGGCCGGTGGTGGTGGTTATGTGTGGCTAAGGGTGTGGGGACAGCGGAGGTAGGATGGGTTGCTGAAGAAAATAATGAAAAAATAGAAGAAAAGAATGAAAAAATAGAAAAAGAGAGGAGAAAAGAAGCAAACCTGGGTTGAAGCTTTTGCTCCTGATGGTTCAGATACAGAGTGAGGGATTTGGACAGAAGTACTCACTAATTATATAACTAAAACTCCAAGCACGACGAGCGGAATTTAAAATATGGATCCTAAAGTGAGTTTTTCGTGTGCTTTCAGGGTACTGATCTGTATATAACACATTTATTTTATTTAGTGGTAACCCTTATCCCGATTCTAGAATATGCTAACTCTACCTAAGAGAGGGAAATGATTATTCATGCTTCCTGAAATTTTTCTGGACCTATATATGATGGACAGGAGTACTTAATTAGGTGAAATAAAATGGATATATGTTTCAAACTTGAAAGCTATCTCACCAAACTTAAATATTTCCAACTATATACTAGGGCACATGGAATAAGCAGATTATACCAATAAGTACAATGGTAGAATGCCATCCACAACTTCTTGAGGCTTTCATGATGCAACTTTCTTGTACTACATGTGTCCTCTGACCGCCTTAGGCACTTTCTGTTGTTCCACTCCTTTCACGCTGCATCCAATGTGAAAATACTAAATATCTTTATTATAAGAGGTAACATGTACATATGAATGTAGGTGTTATATAGACTAGGCTACTTGAGACAATGGTAGGCAGAGTAGTTGAATGGCAGGGCAAGTCTCCTTTGGCAGAAATTGCTCATCTGCATGAGCTCGTCTTCTCTGCCAAAGGAGAACCGCCCTGTTATTCTTCCCACCCTTTGAACCGTGTTCTTGTTCACTATGCTTGTGCTATGGTTTGAATTTCAAATGCTTCCTTTATTACTGCATGAACCGCATATTATCTGGATATTCTGTAAAAAAGAAAGATGGTATATGCTAGGTACAATCCCTCCAGGGCTTTTCATTCACTCTTGATCAGCTGTTATACTCATGGTCCCCTTACATTCCTGGTATTGCTACAACTTGCCTTTTCATGCCTGCAAAAATGTGTCTGATATTTGTGTACATACGAATCTGAAGTTGATGGTGTTGTTGGAAAATCAATTTGCCACATGCATGCATGCACACGTGTTATGTGCTTTTTAAGTTCATAAGCTTAAATAATATTGAGTGATAGTGCTTGTGAATACTCATGTATAAGTGCACTATACATGCCTTTATACGTACGAAAGGTCTAAGGTATAAACAAACATATGTATCATTCCCGGTATGTATTTGCTAAAAAATAATCCTTTGACAAACTTCCAGTCATAGAAATCTAACAAAGATCACAGGATAGCATCAGTTGAAACTCAATGAGAGAACATGCTCTTGTACAGTGATAGCATCAGTTGAAACAAATGAAAGAACATGCTCTTGGATCTTCCCTATTGACCTGTTCTTGTCTATCTTCATGTTAACCCCTTCTTCAGGGTGCCTTCACAAAAGTAGTAGTGTTCGGATGATGGTAACAGCCTGCGGATTGAGACATGCTCCTAAAGGAAGAGTAAGGACCATCATTTGGACCACCACTCAAGCATTAGATATCTAACTATACTGCTTGTAAATGAATTGACAATTATGGCTGAGAGGTATTGTTCATCTTCTTCTGCTTATCCGCCTGTAAGATTGCGTATCTTTTAGTTCTAGGTATAATAATGATATTAAGGAGATTAATATATGCAGACGCTATAATTATCTACAAGGTTGCACTACAGGCATTGATTATTGTACCCTTCTTTGATGATACTACTCTTCTTTGGTAAGTGCAGGTGATTTACTGCGCGGTTTCCTTGGACAGATAGCCAAAACAGTCTGGATTTGCCTGCCATAGGAGATTTTCTCATTAATTCTGACATATAAGAGCCTGTTTTGTACAAGTAAATCGAAATTGCTTTTATTGATGATCTTATTTGCCTCTGAAGACCGCTAATAGCGTATATGTCTGGAAAAAGGATAATTCTTGTACCTGCGGAGTGTAAACTAGCTCTTTGGACCAAAAGTAGTTTGTTTTAGTTACTACTAAATATGAAGTTAGCAAAGTCTTTTACTAAGGCATGCAAGTGGTTTTCTACTGCATAATCTAATGGCACAAGGATTGATTTGATTCTTGCAAACTGCGCAGGGAAGTAGGGTTGAGAGGAAGCCTAAGAGCTCAATCACATGACTACTGCAATTATGTGCAGGAAGCGGGGTGCAAATTTTGATTATAAAAGCTATATATATATTAAACACTGATATAAAAGGCTATTTGAGGGAAGGAAACTTGTTGCCTTTTAGCCTCACTTAGTAAGGATCACGTGCTTTGCACGTTAGATAGTGATTTAATTTTAAATAAAAATGTTAGAAATCTCAGTAAAAAATATAATTTAACTTAAGTAGCGCCACAACTATTTTAAATAAACAATCATAAGCAAATCAACCGTGAACTATTAATTAAAGACTCAAAGCATTATAAAAAATATGGATTTACTTTTAGGTGTGAATTGCTAATTAATATTTTATCAATTACCAATAATATTTGTCACTGTTTATCATACTTGTTTCTTTTATCAAATCGAGTTACCACTAAAGATAATCTTAACTATTCCACATCAAATCTTGTTACCCAAGAAATACTGACATTGTAATCAGTTTTAAATATCTTTCACAAATATTTAATTCTCATCAAATACTACAAGTTTGGCATTTGGGTAATTAAGGTAAAGAAGTGTGCTAAAGAAAATTTGACTCACATATGTTTGCATGGAGTGTATATATTTGAGTTGTCCAATCACTTGTAGTATGGTTTTATGGTATTTATATGTGTCTTGGAAGTGGGAGATAAAAGTTAGGAATCGAGAAAAAGTTTGAATTACAATTAAGTGATATTAACTAAAAATTTTAAATCGTAACCAAAAGAATCGTTAGAAGTAAATTGTGTGATGGAAAGGAGTTAGGACTAATATGCTTGTAACAAATTTTGTAGAACGGAGGAAGTTATGAGCTTAAATGTTATATATATAAATCAAGAATCAAATAAACTCAAGAGACCTAGCTAATAGCGCACATTTAAAAACTCAATTGCTTAGGCAACAAATATAGTAGTTGTAGCTTTCAAGGATATTTCTTAAGTTATCAACGGTTAACTTTTAAAATTTTGGCACTTTTTCTAGAAAACATTTCCACTAAAGTTTAAAATCTCATCATTTAAGACTTTCGGTATCATCCATTATCCATCTTATTTCTTTTGGTAGAGTGATGTCCATTTCTTATAGCGTGATCGTTGGGATTAAAAAAAGTCCAGCCAATGTATTTCTTTTGGTAACGATGTAATCTTATTACATTTTTATGTATCACTTATTTGAAAACTGAAATATAGGTAATCTCCTTTTCAATTTTTTATAACTTAAGTTTCAAAATTCAAACACAATTTGTCTAAAGCTACGATTAATCTTATTGTTATCTTCCTTTTCCTCTCCTTATGTCAAAGATTCTATTATGTATTCTAAAAAGCTCTCCTGATAAGATTTTTCTTTAGGTAACAATGTAATTTTATTAGTAATTTTTTTATGTATCTCTTGTTTAGAAATTGAAATACAAAGCAAGTCCGTTTTTTTAATTTTTTCTAACTTAAATTTCAAATTTCTAATACAATTTGTCAAAAGCTATCATTAATCTTACTGTTGTCTTCTTTTTCCTCTTCTTCTTCTGTTAAACAATCTATGGTATACTCTAAAGCTCTCTTCATAGTGTATTATAAAGTACTCTTTTGTTTTAACGAAGCATGACCTTGTTAATTTTAATAGTATATATTAGGCTATTAATTTTGTTGTCCATGTAATTTAGCATATATATGCCACAAGATTTTTGTTTTTGGCACATATCATTTGTTTGATAATACGACACCTAGTCATCTAAAAAGCTAATCGGGTCCTATGTCAATAAATTTAAGGCTGCAGCTATGTGCAAAAGTTAATTGATGCAATATCCGGTTTATCTTACAAAAAAGAACATAATAATACTTGAACTTAGAATGTTTCTCTAAGGAGTAGTAGACATTAAGTTGTTCTTATTATCGATGTTGTAATCTAGCCTCACCCTTTTAAATGAAAAAAAAAATACTATGAATTTTTGTAAACATTTTAAATTAAAAAATGTACTTTTAAGAATTGTTTTTAACCATTTAACCCCTTGGAATTACTTTTATATGGTGGCGCTGGATCCCCACGCTTTTGGATAAATTCATACTCTTTTATTTTTGAAAGGTGCATTACTAAACTTTTAATCTCTTTAGAAACAAAATATTTAAATTCAGCCAAAAAGGTTGTACCTTGGACTTACCAGTTAAAAAGTCAAAAATACCCTTAATTTTTAGAAACCTTTTAAATTTAAAAGGATATTTTAAAGAAAAAGTGTTTAGCCTTTTAATCTCATGCGTATTAAAACTTGCGAGTTTTCAAGCCAGAAAGTTATTAATAATTCAAACTCAAATAATTATCAATTGAATTTCAGCTAATCTTATAACCCATGAAAGCAGAATACACAAGGATAATAACCATACGAAGAACACGATATCATACAAATAGATGGTATTCCGGATGACAGTGAAACATATAAAGACAATAACCATGTAAAAAACATGTTATCTTTCAAATAAGTATATTCCAATAGCTCTACCATGAACATATGATTAATTATCTTTCATGAACCCAAATTATAGTTAGAAGCAGCGGGGTTCGATCTAGGATTCTTAAAAATTTTAAGTCTATATGCAATTGAAAAACTTATAAAAATCAAGTTCTATGATAGTTTTCTGACACCAATATTTTTGTATTCAAAACCCAGAAATAAATATCAGTTTTATGATAACTTTAATATACTAATATGTTTGTATTGAAATCTATATACATGCACAATAATTCAAATGTGACAGAAAACTTGTTATATGCAAGTTAATTTCTTTAATCAAATTTATTGGAGAAGATGTAGTAATTATAAGATAGATTAATTTTAACTTGAATGTGGATAGGTTTAGATGAAGTTTTTTTTTTAGTGAAGATGCTTAGAGAGTATGCAGTAGTAGTTCAAAGGTGATTTATAGGATTTTTTTTTTGTCTTTAGTAAAAGTCAAAACAAACCCTCAACCAGTAACAAAAACATGTATTAAAGCGTGTTTAGAATTATAGTAATTAATCATTGAATGAGAAGTCAAAGATACTATTATTTTGTTTAGTAAAAGTCAAAACAAACCCTCAACCAGTAACAAAAGATACTATTAAAGCATGTTTAGAATATTAAGGCTTCGTTTGACAAAAAAAAAATTTTGGTTTTCAGTTTTTAAAGAGCAGCTTAATTTTTTTTTTTATAAAAACAAGTGGGTGTTTGATAACCCCTTTTTTTTTGAGGTTTTTTTTTTTGGTGTTTGGTAACCCTTTTTATTTTGACTTTTTTTTTTTGGTGGTTTGCGGTGGCGGTGGTGGGGCGTAGCGGTGGTCGACGATGGTGGTGGTGGTGGCCGACGGCCGGAGGTGGCTCCCGGCAGTCACCGGCGGTGGTGGCCGGCTGCCGGAGGTAGCTGCTGGCAGTCTCCGGCGGTGGTGGCCGGCGGCCGGAGGTGGCTGCCGGCAGTCACCGGCGGTGGTGGCCGGCGGCCGGAGGTGGCTGCCGGCCGTCTTCGGCGGTGGTCGCCGGCGGCCGGAGGTGGCTGCCGGCAGTCTCCGGCGGTGGTGGCCGGCTGCCGAAGGTGGCTGCCGGCAGTCTCCGGCGGCCGGAGATGGCTGCCGACAGTCTCCGGCGGTGGCTGCCGGGGGCCAGTGGTCGCCGGCGGCCGGAGGTGGTTGTCGGCAGTCTCCGGCGGTGGTGGCCGGCGGCCGGAGGTAGCTGCTGGCAGTCTCCGGCGGTGGTGGCCGGCGGCGATGGCGACTGCCGGCAGTCACCAGCGTGGTGGCCGGCGGCCGGAGGTGGCTGCCGGCCGTCTCCGGCGGTGGTGGCCGGCGGCCGGAGGTGGCTGCCGGCAGTCTCCGGCGGTGGTGGCCGGCGGCCGGAGGTGGCTGCCGGCAGTCTCCGGCGGCCGGAAATGGCTGCCGACAGTCTCCGGCGGTGGCTGCCGGCGGCCGGAGGTGGTTGTCGGCAGTCTCCGGCGGTGGTCGCCTGAGGTGGCTGCCGGCGGTGGGAGGGTGGTGGTGGTGGTCGAAAAAAAAAACCAGTTTTTGGAGTTTTTTTTTTACTCTGCAGTTTAAAAACTGGTTTTTTAAATTGAAAAAAAAATGGTTACCAAACGCTCCTTTTTTTTTCAGTTTTTAAAACTGAAAAAAAAAGAGGGAAAAAAAGTGTCAAACGGGGCCTAAGTTCAAAGCTTAATATTGTATGGGAAGTCAAAGATACTATCACTTTTTTCATAATACTTTAATCCAAAAAGGGTAACTTTTGAGGATAAAAAAAATTATAGTAATTAATCATTTAGCTCTATCCGTACTTTTTTATATAAAGCGTGTTTAGAATTGATTCCAAAAAGTAAATTTTAGCGTATAGTTTAATATGCTTTTAAAGTAATATTCAAATTATTTTAAGCAGAATTAGTTTGCTATTTGCCTAAAGTAGTTATAAATTAACTTAAAACTACAAAAAAAATTTGGATAAAAAAGTACTTTAATCAGTTCCACTGTGACAAAATGACCACAAAGAAAACTTAATAAATAAATTTCTAGTATCCATTTAGTGAAGTAACGCTAACTTAACTTTCATTTATAAATAACTATAGTACAAAGATAATTCGTGAAAAAGCTATTTTTATCTAGCTATAAAAATTATTTACTTCTTATTTTAATGTATAAACGCCCATAATCTCACATTAGTAATGATAGTACATAACTATTCCAAATTAGTTGAAGAGTATAGAATGTTCTTTTGTGAGAAATATGTGGATAGTATGGTAAACTAATTTAGAAGGTCAAACCTAATTATGAGAAAAATAATTATTTCATAACCCTTACTTCTGAGCATTATGGATTAAATTAATTTTAATTTTTTGAAACAGATAAATTACTTAATCTTTTTTGCCTAACAATTACATACCTGATTTAATTTAGATTGAATTATGTTTGACCACCCTAAAATCAATCCGAAACACTCTCAAAATATAGATCAGCCGTCCTAGTTTGAAAATGCGGGGTGTTGGAATTGTAGATGGTAGAGGACACTTTTATACTTGAACCGGCAGTCTAAAGCTTGAAAACCTATGCTACAAGCATTGCACCTAGGCCCCGATACTAATTTTTTACTTTGGGGCTACAGCCTTGAAATCCTTAAAATATTGCAGCAATATACTTTTTTACCAATCGATTGTAATGCATAATTTACTTAAGTTCTCCAAAAGAAATTTTGGTTCACTATGTTTATTATAAAACATGTTTTATTGGAAAACAATTTATGTAACATTGAGAATTAATATATCCTATGTACTTCTTGTCATATATAGCCTTTTTGAATATAAAAAAAACTAAAGGTAGCGCTCTACCAGGCAAATGGTTTGCTTGATTGAGACCAACTGCATTAGAAGTTCTTGTCAAAGTAAACTACAAATACGCTAGATCAATATAACAGCTAAGACCATAAAATCTTCCTCATCATCTACAGCTTTTTATATGCCATTTAATTTTATAGTACTTTTTTTTATGTTCATCGTACCTTGTTGGTGACTACTAACCTGAGATAAGAAAAGACCATTTAAAGAGTGAAAAGCAAAGTTGGGTCACTTGGTTTGGACAGAACACATACGGGCAATTGCAAATTAGTTTGCAATATTCAGTCATGAGAGTGTAGCCAATTTTAATAGTCTGCTACTTGTCAGGTCCAACTCCAACCCCTTGATCCATTAAGGAACTATTTATCTTGAATAGGTCAGGCAACTGTGTACGAACTGAGAATGTCGGCACGTCCCTCAGGCACTTTAATTTTTGACCTAGTTAGGCACAAGTGACCTATCACTTATGGCATATTCGGTTGTTTGTTCTAAACTTAACGCATACATCATGAACTGGCAGTTTGATTAATACCTAGCCACTCATCTAAAATATGTACATCAAGTTCCTTATAATCGTTAGCAAAACTTAAAAGGAAAACAAGAATAAAAGCTTCTCAGGAAGTAAAACACCACAAGCAATTGAAAAAAAAAAACAAAAAAAGCATTACCTTTCTCCTTAGAATTTGATGAGTAATGTAGCTAACGTGATTGTAGAAGCTATGGTGGCTATAGGGTAATGTCAATGGAGGCAAAACTGGGGGTAGTTTTTGAGACCACACATGAGTTTTGTATTATTTTGTAGGGTTTTTTTTTTAAGGTAAAAGTCAAAACAACCCTTAAATCTAGTTAAGTCATACCCTCTGATAAGGGTATTTAAGGTATGATACTTGATATAGTATGGGAAGTCAAAAGAACCCTTATCTTTCAATGAGACTCTAATATAAAACAGGTGTTTTTATAGGATAAATTTTTTTAAAAATGGGCATTTTAAGGAATAAAAAGATTAGCCATGTAACCTCATCCTTGCTTATATATATATATATATATATATATATATATATATATATATATATATATATGGGAGCTGATCCATTGATAGCGCTAGCAAAATAGGAGATTTTACTAGCGCGATCTGGCCGTCCACGGGCGATCTGTGGACGGTCCAGATCTTTTTTTTGCGTTTTTTTAAGTCCGTCCGCCACATAATATAGCGGACGATTTTTTGACAAAAATACCCCCAGACTTAAAAACTGCTCGTCCGCTACATTATGTAACGGACGGACTTTTCTGACATTTTTTTTTCACTTTCTCTCATTAATGCTCTGACATTTTTTTTTCTCTCTCGTTTCTCTCATCCGCTACATTATGTAGCGGACTAATTTTCTGATATTTTTTTTCTCTATTTCGTTTCTCTCATTAATGCTCTCACTCTTTTTTCCTCTCTTTACGTCCTTTCTCTTCTTTCTGACTTATCTCTTTCTCTCACCACTTTTTCTTCTCTCTCGTCCTCCTCTCCCCAATCCCCTTCTCCCTCTCTCTGTGTGGGCAGACTCTAATCATTAATGCCAAAATTCGCAATTTCAAGATGAAAACACATTCCAGTACTCAGCCCAGAGCTCACATTTAGGTTTAATTTTTGTTCTTTCGGACCACTAACCACGTTTACTCCAAATCAAGGAAGCTCCCAAATCTATAATGTCTTATATAAATTTGCAATGAAAAGGAAGCTCCCAAAGCTGTTCCACAAAATATTGCAACCTTTCAAGGGGCATCCAAATGCTGAATAAACCCTTACTGATCTTATTCCAAAAATGTCAAATTATGAAGACTTCACATAAAACCTCGAACGATGTTCTAAAATCCATCAGCTGCATTTTAGATGATGTGAACGTGTACCCTTTTTGGTGTTTCTCACAGGTTCAGTAAGCAGAGAGATATTACATATGAGAGACGAGGGAAAATCCTGCACCAAAGATCCGTCAAGATCTAGATCTTTGGTGCTGGACAGTGGACTGAGGTCGGTGGCCATGGGTGGTGGACAGCTGGAGTGAGAAGCCTGCAAGCTCAAGGTTGGGGCTTTAACGAGTTCTTTGGCTGTGATTAGAGACCAAGAGAGAGAGGAGGGAGGCTGAGAAGAATGAGGAAGAGAGAGAGAGTCTGTGAACCTTAAAGCAGAGACAAAAAAAGTGGGTTTTTTATATAACTAAGGTAACCGCGGGTATTCTGAGGCAATCATAAAGACTGTCCAGTTGACTTCAAAACCATTTGGCTAGTTATTGGGGGCATGGGACCCTCCAAAGTTTGAGAAATTTTTTTAGGTGTTTTAAATAAGGAAAAAATTTAGCTGCTACCCCAGTAGGAGAAATTTTTCTCCTACCCCTTATATAGCGACAATCAATTATCTCTAAATATTTTTAGTGGCTTTTATTTAATGACGCTAAAAAAGTGCTGTTAATAATTATCATTAAAAGTGTTAGAAGAAAAGCCACTAAAAATATTTAGCGACTATTACTTGTCACTATATACGGGGTTGGAGGAAGATTCCTACAACTCGAGCAGGAGCCAAAATTTTTTCTTTAAATAATGGGTAGTTATGTTTAAAATATTTACTAAAATGTCACCATATTATATATTAATGTATTAGATTTCATTTTGTTATATTTTTTCTTACTTTTTGTGCCACCGGCCGTAGTCTTTATCTTCCTCGTTTCCTTGTCCATCTTTATTAATTCTTCCAAATTCAAAATCTCCAGATTTTAAAGAAACACTAATATATCAAGGTTAGTTCTTTTTTTCCTCATTTTTAATTGAAATTCTTATATATATTGTGTTAACTTATACGTGATTATTGTCATCATACAATTGATAATCGCACTAGTAATACATATAAATAAGAGTTAAGTTTCTTTTATGCAAGATTAATGAAATTATATGATTATTAGTCAAATTGAACAATCTATTTTGCATTTAATGCATTCAATCTTGACGTGAATTCTTTTATGTTAGCCATAAAAAAAAATTATGACTTTTGGCCCCTCCCGGTTGGACTTCCTGGATGCGCCCGGTTGGACTTCCTAGATCCGCCCTTGTTTGGACCTTTTTTCTCATGTAGTCAAGTCAGTGATTTTAGATGGACATTTGTTCACTTTTTATGTCCAATTTGTGTATTCGGACACGTTACTTATTTTTCTATCGTTCTGATTGTGAATCTGTGAATATAACCAGGACTTCTTATTCTCATCTAGCCTATGAATCTCGATGAAACTTACTCCCGATTTCATGCTCAATTTGAGAATCCAAATCCTAACACGTCTTTTGCCTAATGCGTGATTGCTCTTTTGCCTAATGCGTGAAAACGGATTTTTATGTTTACGTTTCATCTAGTATCCGAAGATGGGTAAACATCTTTTCTCGTTTCATGTGGCATTTATCGAATCTCGACACACTACACCAAAACAATTACTTTGTGATGACAAAAGAGCCTACAGTACAAAAGGAACCGCAGGTACAAGTCCTATACACCTACGGTTAATATTCCACCATGGCAATTGGTGCTGCTTCAAATTGGAAGGCAATTTGCAATGGTGCTTACCGTGGGAACTGGGTGGCCAATCAGAAATTAGGTGACGCAGCTTTGCAATTGAATCTCGAAGCGCAAACCCCACGGCCGATTACAGTCGGGATAGGGGTCGACGATCAGGTGGGAGAATTTCGAGGGCACAATTTGGCAATTGGAATTGCACAAAACCTATCTCGGATGAGATTTTGCGGTATGAGATTCTTCTCTCTTCCTTTTGTCGTTCATTCACACCATACTGATAATCTTCTTCACTCTTCTTTTGTCCATCACTAAACATCATGCTCTACCTTCTTCTGCTTTGAATTTGGCACAACAATATGTACAGTGAAACAATTTTAACTTTTCTTTTTATTTGCGTTTGCACCATATACGATTTTGCTGCTATGTTGAATCATAGATTCTGTTATTCGAAAGAGAAGCTAACTGATGGTAAGGAATAATTCTGATTGCTTGCAGGCAAGTTTATTGTGACTAGACTTTCTCAACAATGAAAGTTTCTATGCATTTTTTGCATGAACCATAAATTGGGATTTTGATATTAGTTTGCAGATTTGTTTTAGGTGAAATTGCTCGAATTGGCAATTTGATTGCCTATTTTGATTTGGGTTTATTTTGCCTTGTCAGTTTTAAGCTGAAACTTCGGCTAATTACCTGAGTAAGTACCGTGCTATTTTTCGGTTTAGTCAATTGTTACTCAATCCTGAATACCCTTGGTCATCATGAGACATGTAAGCCAAGAGAAAGGGTGATTTCTTAGTGATACCGTAGTTACTTGGCTTCCAGTGCAGCAGACTGTAAGGGAATGCAGTGTGCGGCTTTATCAACCTGAGGGCCTAATCTAATTGATGTACTTAACAATTTGAAATATAAGTAGAAGATTTGATCAAAACACAGAGACAATTGGAATTGGAAATTTTACAATAGTTGTTATAGTTGGAGCTCTGGGCTGATATGTGTCTTGTAGTTCATCTGGTTTGAGCTAGGCCATAGTAACTATTACTCAACACCAAAATTTCATTTTTAGACTTGAACCCAAGAAGATATGGTGATAGGACTTTTATAAGCTATAGTATTGTATTTAGGTTTTCTTGACATATAAATTTAGTTAGTGTAATGTCCATATGGCCGGTGTTAGCTGATGTTTTGAAATGCGTAATTGCAGGCATACGCCACTCACTGTTAACAAATGTTGAAGCTTGAGTTTTAGATGTGATGAGAGATGTTATGCTTATGAATTGATCTTGTCATTTTGGTTGGTAATATATGTTTTTGTCATACGCTGAAAAGAATTACTTACTTCAGAATGACTATCACAGGGTTTATGTAGCCATCGCAATTTTAGTTTAAAAGTAATTTTTTTGATTCCAAGTGACTGTCAAAGGTTTTTCACATTTGCATTAATAGAGTCTAGTAGAATTTTTCAGAAAAGTCTTATTCAAGTCTAGGTTTTTTCAGAAAAGTCTTATTACCTGAAATTAGATCAACATTCTAGGGCATGGTTGGCCATTTAGATTGGTGTTGCGCGGCAGCTCATGCAACAACTTATGTTGTGCTTGAGCTCTGAAAATTTTCAATCAGCTTTCTAGCTTAATGGTTGGTTGCTGTGTGGACACTTGATTGTTAAACTGCTTTCTTTGGACAACTGTATCTGAAAAGTGTGTTCCCACAATCAGCTCTTCTATTTTCCTACAAGTGTAGGCCTAAAAGTTGAATGACCGTACATGTTTGAGCGTTCGGCATGTTGACTGTATATGCAGCTTGATCTAGTTACTCTGTTTTACCTTTTACTGATTTACATTTAATTGAAACGGATCAAAAGTTTCAAGTGGAACGCATTGTATGACATTGGCTTATTCAAATTTTATGTCTATCCTCTTAGATTACTATTTGCAAAAGCGCCCTGTGTGTAGAAGTTATGGAATAATATGTTGTAGTACATATGGTTATCGTCTGATGAGAAATTTTCTATCCTATGTGGTGGTTAATTTTCTTTTTGCCTTTCCCTAAGAATTGTTAGATTGTAAGAAGCATGCCTCGCAAAATATCAAACTTTTTTTCTTCATAGATAGAGATTTCTCTAATTTTTTTATTTATAATGTTTCATCTAATAGGATACTTTGTTTTATTTATGCTTATAATTTGCGGACACTTTAGGTTTTCTTCGCTTCACCTTTCCTCATTTTGTTAAGAACACTTAATTCAAGGTACATGCTTGTTATGATGCTTGCATAAGTCTTAGGTTCTTTTGTGACAGGACTTGCCTTGATAGGGAAACATACATTAGTGTGTTTTGAATTCATTGAAAGCGGGGCTTCAAAACATTCAGGTGCAATTGAAGGTACTTTTAATTCACTTACTATTTTTTTTAAATTTACATGAATGTAGATTAGAAAACGGATTTTATGTTTGATGCTACTTTTAGTTAGAAATCTGATTTTTGATGTTTGATGCCAATTGATTATAGTATTAGTTGCCTTAATATGGAAGAGTTCAAGTTTAAGATGGATGAGTTTGAGGCCACTTTCATGCAAACGCAAAGCCAAAATTTGAGGCCTTTTAATTCTCCCTCGGTCACTTATTCTTTTCCTACTTTTTAACTTTATGAATGATTATGATATTTGCTGTTTCCATTCTCTCTCAACAACACCAGAGTTGTTTATGCTTAAGATTGACAACAGCAAATAAAGTGTAACTAGTGATAACAGCCCCTAATTAGTGATAATAGCCTATACCTTTCCCATACTGCCAAACACAACTGCACTTGCGAATCTCCATTGAGCCTATAAATACAAACTAGTGATCTCTCTCTTTCTCTCTACTTGATCAACACGTTCGGACCTTTTTATCCTTCAAGGTGACATTTTCATCCCAGGAGATTATAATGTAATTACCAAACATAGAGAGATACTAATAACATTGAGTTCTAGCAACTAAGGAACTAAGAAATGGATTACCATATTTGGTTCCCAGTTGCAAATAATTCAGAAGGAATCTATTGACTATGATTTCTCCAAACCTTTGCAAAACAGAAGACAAAAGGGAACATTTGGCCAACCCAGAACATAAGAAGTCCCCGATTCTAGCAGTTAAGCACACAATAATATGAGCATTTCTTAAAAGAGAGGTAAGGAAATTTCATTTGAAATAGGATATCTCTTTATGCAAAATATTACATATTCCTAGTTTGATTGCACATAGACAGACGCAAGAAAATTTCATTGATGAAAATTTTGGAGTTCGTGCTTGGTTGCCTTGAAAATGTAGGAAATAGAAGGACTTAGGACAACAGAGATAAAGGAACTTCTCTCTGTAAACTGGAGGACACAGTAGTATATTTCCCGTCACTATCATTTTCTTGGCAACCAAATATAGACATAGCAGCCTATACCTTCCCCATCGTGCCGAAGACAATTGCATATGCGAAGTGCACGTTAGTCACAAAAAGTAGGTGTAGCTCCAGAGAACCAGCAGGTTAAGAACGGTGGGCAGGACAAGGTCGCTCTAGAAGTGCAACAAGCAAGGGCTTGGCTTTTTTATGAGCTGCTTATGCTTTCTACACCTATATACATAGCAGAATATTACAAATTTGTACTGATGCCACTATGGTATCTAGGTAGACGTAATATACAGGTATTGATCAGTGAATAAAGGTCAATCTCGACTAGTTTGGGACAAATCACTGTGAAGTTTAGTTCGTTAGTGAATAAGCAAAATCCGTCTTATTATATTTGCGTACTTCCGCAAGTAACTTCTAAGATATGTTTTTACTTCGAGAAGAAGCACATTGGTCAGTTGTCACCACCACTTTGCTACCATGACCACCACTTTCTTTTTTCCAGATATGGTGGTTTGATCTGCTAGTAACTAATTAAGGCAATATTATTTTTCCATTGGGAGAACTATATTCAAAGCAGCTGCCGCTAATTTTCAGATTCTTATACGTACTTTATTGTTGTTATCTTTTTCCTGTTTTGAGTTAGCTTTTTATGCCTAGTCCTAATCCTATAAATACATCCCTTGTTCTATTTTTGTTTGCTCTTTGCAAATATTAATAGAATGTGCATGCTCCTACTAGCTTTTGTTGTTTGAATGTTGACGATGCACATGCCTTGCCTGCTAATTGTGGATAATTACAATATATATACTTAACTTAAAATATAACTCCAATTATTTGGTACAAGCTCACACTCATTGATGATGCTTTGCTTCATTTTGTAGGATGGTTATAATGGTGAGGAGCAAGATGCAAGCTTTGCGAAAGAGGACTAGTTCCCATGAGTTGTTCATGGTTCGCAACTAATTTGGGTGGATGTATATGGTACCAGCTAGGACAGGACTATGACATGGAAATCTTATGATGGTTTTTGAAATTAAGTAGTGAAATTGACGCTTTTGTATGGAATTTGGTGCATAGATTATTGTCATAACATTGCACTATTTATGCAATTGTAAAACATGTTTATAATATTTCAGTTGCAAAACATGTTTATAATATTTCAATTGTATTTGCAGGTTACTGTGATGAAACGAAATTCAGAATTTGAGAGAGAGAGAGAGAGAGAGAGAGAGAGAGAGAGAGAGAGCACATGTACCTACATCCTACAGTATAAACCATAGGTACAGGTTTGGGTTCTTTTTTCTGCACATTAATCCCTACGGTTTAAACCATAGGGAAAGGCATAAAAAATTTTAAAACATGGCCATGATTTAACCTTAGCCTAAGGAATGTACCGTAGGTATAGCTTAGGGTACTTATGGGGTAAACATATCCCTCATCATCCGTAGGCATAGGCTTCAAAAATTAAACTTTTTCCTATGGTTACACCGTAGGCTTATTCCCCAAGAACCATTGCTATAGGTATATAGGCTATGACATAACCGTAGGGATAACTTTCAACGCCGTAGGCATAGATCTTGGGCATAGCCACTTATGGCTACGGTATAGTACCGTAGGGATAGGCTATGCCTACTGTACTTGGCATCTATCCCTACGGTACTGTATCGTAGGGATATCTTGTTTTTCTTGTAGTATATACATATCATTTATTGTTCTCATGTCCAGCTTGTGAATCTGGATGTTATATTTTCTGGTATTTAAGCCTGCAATTCGGAATGCACCTTTTTTTTTTTAAAAAAAATTCTCTTTACTGGTCCATTTTGTGAATCCGGACATCCCACTTTTATCTCTTCATTCGTGGTAAACTTCAACAAGGATTAATGTAGTTTGTTAAAGTTTCTGTTGGTTCTTAATTTGCAAGCATGTTTAATAAGTCATTCGCTTGTGACCAAGTCCGAGTTGAGCTTCCGTGACCTCCATGCTCCACCTTGGGGGGCGTGTCACATTGTACTGAATTGTTGTGCTTCAAGAAAAAAAAATCTTGTGTATCAAGAATATTAATTCCTCATGCAGTTTTGAGTTTTGATTTTCATAATCTTTGGAATCGGGTTACGTAGCCTTAGCAGTAATGGATGGTTGTACTAGTATAAATATCGTAGTAGCCAATTTCGACGTTAACCATAACTTATCAGCACTTAATCGATAATGCAATGAAGGAAAATCCTAATTCAAATGGATAACCTTTTGCTGGTGTATATACAGCGACAAGCATGGGTAGTCGCAAATAGTTCAAATATGGCATGGTGCTTGCTTAGCTTTACGTAAATGACAATTCCGTTTACGACCTCTTTTCCTCCTCTCGAAAACGGGACCCCTAAGTGGTCTACACTGAAAGGAGCCCCACCACTGTACTTACACTGCTATGTGCGACACAATGAGTTCATTATGAAGTCACTATGTCTGAAACGGTTTCCATGCGCTTCCCAAATGATCCGTTAGCACCTTATAGGCATCCATATGAAGACAAGATGGTGAAGAAAGTAGAGCATAAAAGGTTTTTAGGACCGCCTTACACTATCTAGAAGTAGGATGTGCTCAGAATATGCTACATATACGGAAGAACCCTAGATTTTTCATCATCTATAAATAATCGTGGAACTTAAATCGTGTTCATCAAGTTTGTTTGCAAGTGTCTGGTTGCATTACCGGGCGAATTCTTCCTTGGCAGATGGCCACTTGGATGCTCGTGATTTACGTCATAAGGCGAAAAAGTAAGCTCACTGCCAAAGAAGATTTGCCCAGCAATTCGGCTTTGCTGTACTCGCTCCCCAGCAATTTAATTTGGTATGCAGCAACATTTGGTAAATCTCCACTAGAACTCAGAACATTAACAATCCCCATGCACTTCACCAATTTTCCTTTTACGCAATATCATGTAGAAAGTATGATACAACCGGATAATGCATCCGCTGCATAAATTTTGTCATAATCCCCATGAAGTGTACCACCTTTCCTTCAGTTTGCTTTTGCAGATTTCTCTTATACGTCTAAGACAAGCAGAAAAGACGAGAAGGTACTTGAATTCAGGAAGTCGCATAAAGGGCAAAGATTAATTTGTACGATACAGGATTGGATCTCCTAGTTTCTGTAGCATCAGTGGTGCTGAACAGCCTCTAAAGCAACAAAAAAGTTCTAGCAACTTAAGAAATGCCATCAAGTCCAACAGCATCTCCCATGCTTCTAGCTGCACCATGGGATCCAAACCACCATCAGTAAAACCACTGCAAGAAAAACAAACTGCTTTCAGCATGAAGATAATGGTGGCTAGATGTTTATATGACATAGGGTATTTGGTGACAAACTTTTCATTGTTAAAGCGAACCAATTGGCCACAGCTTATATTGCAGCTTTCAGCAGTTAAAGTATTTCATAGTAATTGATCCTTGAATCAGTGGGTCTCTTATTGCATTTTGGTCACTTGCAATACTGAAGGCAGGTACGCTATCAGAGCAAAGGAAGTAAAGCGGAAAATGCACATACTTGGTTTTGCATTACGACACGGATATTGGCCCCAGATAAATTGAGTTCCCAATGAGGTAACATTTATTACTTCCTCTATTCCCTAAGATTTATCCATTCTGATTTTTTAAGATAAATTTAGTACATATAAATGTTGACTTCATTCATTGGCTTACCCTAACTTGACTTGTCAGTTGATACTTATCTGATGTATGTCACAGAAAAATAAATTTAGTAGTTCAATTCAATTCGATGTTTAGACAATACTAGCTATATGCATCTAAAAATTTGTTATATGTCACAGAAAAATAAAATGGAAGCTGGGAGGGTATTAGCGCCGTTGCTAATGTCCAAGGCCATAAGAAGGATCCAAAACCCTAGTTCCTTTTTGCGAACCAATTTCTTCTGAAATTGGATTTGAAAAAGGAAGGGGTTTGAAACTATTCATTTTCTTGCTTAGAAGAAAGGGAATTCAACTTATAGAATTCCTCTGCGTTAAAGGGTAGTGCTACATCCCACCGTTTTTACTAAATTCACACCTTTTGTCATTGAAAATGCCTTATTGTTACTTCTAATTATTTGGTGACAAAGAAGTGTAAATTAGGTAAAAAGAAAAAAAAACCTAATATGTGGGTTTTGCATCACCCTAAAGGAAATGGAATGCTAATACTTTCTGTGGCCATTATTATTAGCGTTACGGTTAAAATAAATTATGGCAAGTTCTTCTACATGTGCTCGTGGCAGCATGTCGTGGCAATGGGGTGCAAGTTGTAGTTCAGTGACGATGGTGGTTGTGAGGTACTGATGATGAAAGTGGCAGTGAAGGTAGTAGTGACAATGGGGGTGGTGGTCATGAGGGGTCACTAGTGGTGATGGTGGCAGCGATGGTTGTGGCAGCAATGACGGGTAGTATGGTGTATATGGTGGCCTTGTGTGGTGGTAGTGATGGTAACTCTTGTGGTGGTGGCTATGGTGAGGTTGTGGTGGGTGTTGGTGGTGACATGTGATAGAAGTACTAGTGACTGTGGTGGTGGCAATTGTGGCAACAATGGTGGTGGTGGTGGGGTGGCAGTGACGGCGATGGCGACGATGGCAACAACAGTAATGGTAATGGTGGAGGCAGCAATGATGGTGGGTGTGGTGACAATTTGTGGGTTTACGGGTTCACATATATATATATATATATATATATATATATATATATATATATATATATATATATATATATATACGAGTGACGGTGGCACACGCAATGCGTGTGCAAGAATAAAATTAATAGTGTAAATTTTGTTAAAATGTAAATTTGTAAAACTAAATATATTTTTATGGGTAGTTAGTTACTAATTAAGATCTTTATTTTGTCAATTTTTATAATTTTTCTTGAAATGTCACTTGTCACCAACCACTATAAGTAGGTAGTTATGTAACACCCAAAAAGGTGTTTCACAATTTTACCCTCATTTGGGACATGTGTCAGCACCACAGACACTCTTAATGTAACACTAAAAGGGTATGACACCAAAAAATGTCTTCTCATTATATATATATATATATATGGGAGCTGATCCGTTGATAGCGCTAGCAAAATGGGGTATTTTGCTAGCGCGATCTGACCGTCCATCCTGAAAGATGGACGGTCCAGATCGCGCCTTTTTCCAAAACTGATCCCCGTCCGCCATACAGTCTCGCGGACGGGGATTTTACCTTTTTGCCCTCCTCCCATGTCCGCGAGACTGTCTCGCGGACGCCTTTCTGTTCCTGACATGTGTCAGGAAAAAGGCGTCCGCGAGACAGTATGGCGGACGATCTCTAGGCTGACACATGTCAGGACCTGTCCGCTCGGTCGCCTATAAAGTCTCCTGTCAGAGCCCCGAGAACTGTCCCCTTGGTATCTGTGACGTCAACAGTGTCCGCTTTGTGGGAAATCTCCAATGTAGCGGACGGCGTCCCTTCGTCCACTCTCTCCTGCTATAAATATTTAATCAGATCGGGCTATCTATATATTATTGTAGCGGACGGCGTCCCCTCTCTCTCTCTCTCTCTCGAACATCTAACCCAAGCCGCTACCCCATCTACGGCGACCCACATCTCCGGTCACCCACATCTCCGCCGACACCACCGTCCTCCCCTCAACGCCGATCTCGATGGCTTCTGGATCGGAGACCACCTACGCCTACGATTATATTGGCAACTTGCACCTGGTAGGCAAACACTTTTTCAAAGTCATGATGCCGGGATTTGAGCATGAACTTGTAGGCTATCCCTCTTTCTCTTTCTCTGTATTTTCGTGTGTTAAAAGTTTGATCTTTTTTTTTCTTAACCAAAACTAACCTATTTTTTGTATTGTGTTTGGTAGGACATACCGGAAGCATTTACCAATCAATTTACAACAATTCATGATAGTGCAAGATTATATAGCCGCAAGGGGGCATGGCAGGTTGAAATCAAGCTGAAGCCCGGCCGATCCCAAAAAAAGGAATTCGCAGAGGGTTGGAACGTCTTCGTGCGCCAGCATGGCCTCGAACTCGGGGACTTTGTAGTGTTCGAACACCTTGGGTGGTGGGATTTTCAAGTTGTAATCTTTGATCGGAGCGCTTGTGAAAAGCTTTCGTACCCCATTTGTGAACCATAGTTTATTATAATAAAAAAATTTATGTTCTTGTTTATTATGTTTCCAAATTTTTTCTTGCTTAATTGTGCCTTTTTTTGTTGCCTTGATATATTGAGATCGTTGATTATGAATCGTACATTATTTTTTGGAAAAATTGAGATTGTTGATTCCGTCGCTAAAACAAGTCTTCGGGCGTCAGTTTATTAAAATAGCATTAACGTACTATGTCGCTAAAACAAGTCTTCGGGGCCAATTTATTTCAATTTATTAAAACTGCATTACGGGCGCCAATTTATTCCAATTTATTACATTACGCTACATTGTATAGCTCTATATATAGCGGATATAAGGCCCTCCGCTTAGGCCGGGGTTCGGGAAGGTCGGAACTAAATGTCTGGTCCGTGCCAACCATTTTCTGCGGTATGTATATCCGCGATACTATATAGCGGACAGTCTATCAGCGTCTGCGGGGCCATCCGCTACATAGTATAGCGGACGTAGAGAAGACAACCAAAAGAAAAAACTAAGTGTTGGAGAGGTGGGTATTCTGCGGGGCCGTCCGCTACATAGTATAGCGGACGTAGAGAACCAAAAGAAAAAAAAAACTTAGTGTTGGAGAGGTGGGTATTCTGCGGGGCCGTCCGCTACATAGTATAGCGGACGTAGAGAAGACAACCAAAAAAATTCTGCGGGGCCGTCCGCTACATAGTATAGCGGACGTAGAGAAAACAATCAAAACAACCAAAAGTCTATCGTCCGCGATACTATATAGCGGACAAGGAACAGACTAATGTCATCCGCGATACTATATAGCGGACGGCAAATATATATTGTCCAGCGGACAGCAAATATATATATTCAAACCCAAAAGAAAGTCCTATAACTTCTACACTCTTCTCCGTTCTTCCTACTCACAAATATTCCCAGCGGCGTTGGCAAGCAGATCTGCGCAATTTCTTCATAAGAGCAGCTTTAATACCCTAATAGATCACGTAAGTTCACAAAATCAATCCTTTACATGTTTCTAATCTATAGTTGTGATCAATATTGCGTTTTATGCGTGGTTTTGATTATGCATTGAGCATGTGCTAGCGATGATGAGGATTTATATATGTATGTATTTGTTCATGTGCTAGCGTTTGTAAAATCCGATTCCATAGTTTCAGTTGCAAAAAATGGAATTTATCCCTGGACCAGAAGATCCATCCGTGTTATACGACCAAGCCAACCATATCAGTACGCTCATATGGGATGGTGGAGTAAGATACATTATTTATCAACTTTCTTATTATTACGAACGTTGTTTTACCGTTCATTTTGCTTAAATTGTATTTATTAATAATTCGTAGGAAAGAGAACTTCTCACCACCGTAGAAGTATCTCGCGAGTTCACGAGATGGAAATTGAACAAGTCCCAGAAAAGGATACTGCGTGGAATTGGGTTTGGGATTTTCACGCATGGGCAGATCTTTCAACAGCTTGACCGGGCCTTGATAGGTGCCCTTGTTGAGAGGTGGAGAAGTGAAACGAATACGTTTCACTTCCCGCTCGGAGAGATGACGATTACCCTAGAAGATGTAGGGTTCATCTTGGGGTTGCCGGTGACGGGGCGGCCGGTAATTGCTCCTCCGTCAGACGCAACGAATAAGAGAACAGCGCGAGACTTCTTCACTTCGATACCCCAGGATCAATTTAGCACTGGTGGTATAAAGTTGAAGTGGTTGGTAGATACCTACGGGGTTTTGCCGGAAAACTATACGGGCCGTGAGCTTGTGGTGTACACAAAGGCCTTCCTCTTGTGGGTGATGGGGGCAATTTTATTCCCAACGACGTCGAAGAACACGGTCAGCGTGAAATATTTACCGTTGTTGGGTAACCTGTCGGAGGTTGGGGATTATGCCTGGGGTGCAGCGGTTCTTTCGTATCTGTACCGAGCATTGCACAAGGCAACGAGGCCCAACTCCAAAGCCATATGTGCATGTCTCTCGCTATTGCAGGTATATCATATAAATCATGTCTTCGTTATTGTGTTTTATTTTTGTTGAATCGACGATATAAATATAATTTTTTGATGTTCTCAGGTGTGGTCTTACGAACACCTTGCTCCCGGTGCACCAACGCGTAGGGATGGAACCGATAAAGTCTGGCCTCGGTTGTGTGCTTGGGAGTACAGCCGGAGGGCTAGCCACTACAAGAGGAGAGTCGATCCCCATCACAACATTACGTACTATCGAGGGGAGTTCGACCGTCTATCTCCGGGCCAAATGCGTTGGGCACCGTACATACGTTTGGCGCGACGGGTGGGAGAGTCGTTCGTCTTCACGCTCTCCGGGTTGCAGCGCACACCCCTGATCCATTTCGAGGTCGCAGAGTGGCAGCTGCCCGACCGAGCAATGCGCCATTTTGAGTTGGAGCAGGGTTTGCCAGTCGATGCCCCGGATATGAGGGTTAACAGGAACCCACCGGATGTCGGAGTGTTTGGCACCGCCAATGCGTACGAATTGTGCGCGGCCGAAATAGAGCTTTGGACTTCTTGGCAGGACACACTGGCGGCCATCGTCTCGGAGCCAGACCCCGTTATCAGCATCGATCAGTACGATGAGTGGTACTACCGCATCACGCGGAGGAGAGTAGCCCCTGTAAACTTTGAACGTGGGGAGAGGTATGCGCCTAGGGGTCAGATCGATGAGCGTATGGCATACAATCTCGTAAGTTGCCCAACAAGTCTGACTTGAACCAAATTAGTTGAATATAAATGTCTGATTGAAGTTACTTAATTTTTTATCTCTTTGGATGTAGGTTAATGCCTCGCTTGCATTCTTCCAGAAGTTGAGTGAGCGGAGGGATCTGGTGAGCGCAATGGGCGAGGATCTTTGCCAACAGGCTGCGACATTGGCTTTAGGCTGCGGGAATTTTTTGCGCCAAGCATCGGGCCAGTCTTCGGGAGTCAGCCCGGGAATGGGTTATACGGGCGTCAGCCAGGGATACGGTGATCCCTCTGGACAGGCTTCAGGGGTGAGTCAGGGAGTTGGTGGTACCTCTGAAGCGGGGATGGGACAGGCTCAAGCGTCGTGGGGCGATTACAGCGGCCCCTCCTTCAATTTGTTCCCGGAACCCCTCTCTCAAGTCACGCAAGACTTTCCTTTCGGAAACTACGGTTTCTCCGAGGCACTGCCCATTGTCCCGTGGGCGGGACCAGTTGGCGGCCCCGGAAGGGAATATCAGCCGGCCGAAGAAGGAATTGGAGGCCAATATCCCCCGATCGACCCCCGAGGGCAATATCCGAAAGGGCATCCAGCCAGGCCCCTAAAGCCGCATAAATGCGATCTAATCCGAGCCCGTTATTTTAGCGGGGCCCCCAAGACGGAGCGTCGTATGACATGGATCACCCCGAGGGCTTGGATTACAATGCCTCTTGGACAGAGATCGCCTCGCTGGCGCCGGGAGCTTGGTTAGACAGCGGTGTCATCTCGCACTACGTGCAAATTCTGAGGCGAAGGTGTCGGGAGCATCCAAACATCGGTCTGCGCGTGTTTATCTTGGATGCTTTTTTTCATCAGCTCCTAGTACAAGAGTGGCACGACTGGGGCAATGCAAGGAAGGGGAGAACCATGGCCCAGTGGAAACCGTCCCCTAACCTACAAGCATATCTTGCTAGGGATAGTCCAGTGAGCGCAAGTGTTGCCGACGTGTTTCTAATCCCCTTTTTAGGGAATGCCCACTGGTACTTGGTTTGCTACGAACCATTACAGAGCACGGTTTCAGTCGTCGACAGTCTCTACGATGATACCGACGTGATGCCTGTGATTGATATGTACCGAGGCATAGGCCAGTTGGATGCCATGGTAAGATCCTGTTTCCTTCTTGTTGTAACTTGCATATTATAAAACTGATTAATCTTATTTTGCTAGCTATGTTTAATGCTTATTATGGTTCTCGCAGAATCTTTTTGCTGCCCTGGTCAATGGTAGGCGTCGGGAGAAGGTATCGCGCAGGCCGGTCCTCATTTTCCGATTGAAGAGGAGTAGGCCCAAGCAACATAATTCCTCGGACTGCGGCGTCTTCCTCTGCATGTACATGGATTACATTTGCCGGTCTGAGAGCCTCAAGAAGACTGTCTGGAGCGAAGAATGCATACAAGACTTTAGGTATAGGATTGCTTGGCAAATTATGAATGGCCGGCCTAGAGCTATTAGGTTTATTGTAAATCCGTGTAAGGAACATCATTCCCGCGAGAGATGATGTTCCCCAATTCACATTGTAACGTTACAACACTTTTTTAAAAAAAATTTATTGAATGCGATTGATTTTATTGACCGATATGATTTAACGGTGGGAAACCAAGTGTTGGATATCTGTCTATCTGCAGGGCAAGTGTTCGATAATCAGTGTTTCCCGGCCCTCCGCTACATAGTATAGCGGACGTAGAGAACCAAAAAAAAAAACTCAAGTGTTGGAGAGGTGGGTATTCTGCGGGGCCGTCCGCTACATAGTATAGCGGACGTAGAGAACCAAAAAAAAAAAAAACTAAGTGTTGGAGAGGTGGGTATTCTGCGGGGCCGTCCGCTACATAGTATAGCGGACGTAGAGAAAACAACCAAAAAAAAACTAAGTGTTGGAAGGGTATTCTGCGGGTCCGTCCGCTACATAGTATAGCGGACGTAGAGAAAACAACCAAAAAAAAAACTAAGTGTTGGAGGGGGGTATTCTGCGGGGCCGTCCGCTACATAGTATAGCGGACGCAGAGAAAACAACCAAAAAAAACTAAGTGTTGGAGAGGGTATTCTGTGGGTCCGTCCGCTACATAGTATAGCGGACGTAGAGAAAACAACCAAAAAAAAAACTAAGTGTTGGAGAGGTGGGTATTCTGCGTGGCCGTCCGCTACATAGTATAGCGGACGTAGAGAAAACAACAAAAAAAAAACTAAGTGTTGGAGAGGGTATTCTGCGGGTCCGTCCGCTACATAGTATAGCGGACGTAGAGAAAACAACCAAAAAAAAACTAAGTGTTGGAGAGGTGGGTATTCTGGGGGCCGTCCGCTACATAGTATAGCGGACGCAGAGAAGTCAACCAAAACAAAAAAAAACTAAGTGTTGGAGAGGTGGGTATTCTGCGGGGCCGTCCGCTACATAGTATAGCGGACGCAGAGAAGACAACCAAAAAAAAAACTAAGTGTTGGAGAGGGGGTATTCTGCGGGGACGTCCGCTACATAGTATAGCGGACGTAGAGAAGTCAACCAAAACAAAAAAAAACTAAGTGTTGGAGAGGTGGGTTTTCTACGTCCGCTACATAGTATAGCGGACGTAGAGAAAACAACCAAAAAAAACTAAGTGTTGGAGGGGTATTCTGCGGGGACGTCCGCTACATAGTATAGCGGACGTAAAGAAGACAACCAAAACAAAAAAAAAACTAAGTGTTGGAGGGGTATTCTTTAATACCTTAGGTTTCTAATGTTGTGCTGCGCAGTGTAGCGGACAGTGTAAGAAATCACATATAAAAAAATGATTGTAAAGGTTATTACAAACGAGTCATTACTAAAATATTATTACAAAATGTCCGACACTTTTGATGGCTCATAAAAGATTATTACAAAATATTCAGTACACTAAAGTTCCACTGCAGCTTGTTCGTCCTCATCCTCGGCATCATCTTCTTCCCCGTCTTGCAAAGGCACTGGACTTATCCCCAGTGCCTTGTAATGGTTCCGCTTGTCGTGGTCGGTCATTTTGTTGCACAATGCACACCTTCTTAGCTTTTTTGGTTGAGTTGCCGTCTCAATAGAGCTTTTCATCCGCGTAGATCTCTTGCGGCCTTTCGTTTGCGATATAATTGGATCCGAAGGCCGGATATCATTGTCGTCTCCCTCCCCCGGCTCGTCATCTTCTGATCCCGTAGGCTCGGTGTCAACCGCATTGCTGACTGAAGCTGCTTCCAATTGGTCGACGATGGGCTCTTGCTGCTGAGCTACCTCGAGGAGATGTTTATATCCGACCATTGTAGCAGCACCCTTTACGGACAAACGGGTGAACATCGTCACCAGATGATTATACCGCAACGTCTCTGATTCTTCAAAGTCAGTATACGGGTGCTCCGGAAAGGAAATGGTACCGTGCAACCTGTTTGCACCTTTCGTCCACCGTGGCAGGACGTATTTATCGGGGATTGTCCTGATATTCTTCTGTGTGAAAAACCGCAGAATGTGTCTACACAGGATGCCATGGAACTCAAACTTCTTGCAAACACATGTCACCGAGTCCGTCAATGTGTCGTGGGTCACCGTATAAATTCTGCGCAGCTTCTCAGGGACGAGGTCATTCACGAGCGAATAAACCTTGTACTCACGCGACGACTTTTCTGCCACCTTGTATATACTGTATCGGCCCGATTTTTGCAGCTCTACTTGGTATAGCAGGAAGATCTCCTTCGTATAGACTTTGGCACCGTTCAGCTCCAGCGGGGTCTCAAGCAACCTTCTCCTTTGCTTGTACGTGGTTGCAAAGTCTGCAGCCCTTTCTTTCACGAACAACGACGCAACCGCTTTTTGTGCTGATGTGACGAAACTCTTCAAATTGGTAGCTGTACCCACATAACTATCGAACGTGGCATTCATAGATTCACTCCTGCCCGTCGTTTTCATGCCCGCAGAAAAATGACTTCTCGTGTAAACGCCAATCCATTGCTCTTTGAGCCCGTACAAGTGCTGGAGCCACTCGTTGTCTTGCAATGAGTAATCCCGAACAAGCTTTTCCCACCTCTCCTCGAATTCCTCAATCGTTAATGACTTGAGGACGCATTTGTCAAAATCCTGTTTAAAGTCTGGATACTTTGCGTACATGTGATGCAGACGTTCCGGGTATTTGTTGCTTATGTGCCAAGTGCACAAGTTGTGTCGAGTATCTGGGAAGACGGTAGCAATAGCCTTCTTCATTGCCAAATCTTGATCGGTGATGATAACAGTCGGTGCTTTGAAGTTCATTGCTTCCAGCCACACCCTAAACAACCATTCAAAAGAACTCTCGCTCTCGTCCCTTAACAAGGCGAACCCGAACAGGATGGAGTGATAATGATGATTGACGCCCGTGAAAGGAGCGAACGGCATCGAGTACTTGTTGGTACGGTATGTGGTGTCGAAAGTCACGACATCCCCAAAATGCTTATAAGCTAGCCTCGAACGACCGTCGACCCAAAAAATTGTGCTAACTCGATGCTCGTCGTCAAGTTTATAGTCGAAGGTAAACTGCGGGTCCTCCATCTGCATCCGTTTCAATAGGCTCATTGTCGCTTGCGCATCATTGAGGTCATACGCGGCTCGTCTATGGGTTCGGACCGCGTTACGAACGTCTGTCGTGTTAAAGTTTAAATTTTGAATTCCCCCAGCCTGTTCAGCAAGAACATTAATCATGTCGGTAGGTCCTAGCCGCGCATCGCTCATTGTGTGAATTAGGCTCCTCGCGACCTTACCCATCTTCTTGTGTTGATGCATCTGACTCACCTTAGAAGGGGTTACTAACGGGTGATTGTGTGCCAGTTCCAGGCTGGTAATAAGCCAATGATCTTGTTTGGCTTTATAGCTTACGAACATCTTGACCTGGCAATTCGTGCGCGCAAAGCAATCCCGTCTTCTCCGCGCATACCCTATTTCGTCATCATCACTGTCATCGTTGCCTACGCGTGTCTCATTTTGCACTGGGTTTCTGCCCCTATGACACTCGTATAAGCGAGAGCATATCCTTTTCGATACGCTGCTTGTTCTTGTAGTTTTTATTCTAATGCCAAAACCAACCCTCAATGAATAAGCTCGAAAACATTCTCCAGCTTCTTCCAACGTTTGAAAGGTTCGTCCTAGATACGGATCACTAGCATCTACGGGGGTGCTGGAGCTCGACACGAAATCAGACATTGTGAAAAAGACCTATGTAGAAATAGAATACGCTTATTATCTCAAAATTATCTTGACGATTAGACCGATTTAGGATACCATATACATAATCTCAAAAGTGTCTCCCATTTTGCTAATTATATATTTACTGAACATAACAAATTAAAATTACTAAGATAAACGGTAGCAAGATCACAAACTTACCTTGCTTGAGTGATGCTTGAACCAAGTGTTACTCGAAGAAGCTTGAAGGGGGCTGAAAATGGAAGCAAGTGAATCTGAAAGCCCGCAAAAATTTTGCTGAAAGAGCCGAGAATTAGGGAGACTTTCTAGGCGACCGACGGGACAGTTCTCGGGGCTCTGCCAGGAGACTTTATAGGCGACCGAGCGGACAGGTCCTGACATGTGTCAGCCTAGAGATCGTTTGCCATACTGTCTCGCGGACGCCTTTTTCCTGACATGTGTCAGGAACAGAAAGGCGTCCGCGAGACAGTCTCGCGGACATGGGAGGAGGGCAAAAAGGTAAAATCCCCGTCCGCGAGACTGTATGGCGGACGGGGATCAGTTTTGGAAAAAGGCGCGATCTGGACCGTCCATCTTTCAGGATGGACGGTCAGATCGCGCTAGCAAAATACCCCATTTTGCTAGCGCTATCAACGGATCAGCTCCCTATATATATATATATATATAGCTGAAACTTTTGCTTAAAATTGAGACACAGAAATTTTGAAACTCTGTCTTTGCGACAAGTAGGACTTTTTAATAACCTTTTCCTTCTGCCACGTAAGCTTCAACTTTGCATGTGGTAGTCTCCTAACTTAGTTGGTCTCTTTATATAAAGTCCAACTCTTTTGAATTAGATATATAAAATTCAAGAATCTTATTTGTATTGGTATTCTTTTATTTTTCTACTCTATTTAACTCTTTACTATAATTTATTATTAAAAAATTCGTAGGTATAATTTATGCGATATTTTTAAACTTCATAAAACTAAGAAACTAATTATATACATTCTAAAACTCTACCTAATCAATATACTTATACATTAGGACTTAATTTTGATTGTTAAAACATCAAAAGTACTTTAAAATAACAATATAAAATCTCAAAAATGTAAAATAAGAAAATCATACACTACTTATTATTTCTTTAGTATGATCTTTGGCCCAATTTTTGTAAATCTTATAAAATTAAAAAAAATCATATCTACTTCTTTTAAAGCTCTACATAATCCAAAAAGGCTTCAATTTGGACTACTAACTTCTTAAAAACACTTAAAACAAATAAAATAAAATCTTGCAAATATAAATAAAACCTTGCAAATGTAATTAACGAAAATCATGTATGAAATTAATGAATCCTTACAAATTAAAAGGTAAGCTTTTCTTAGCATATATTTTTCTTTTTACCTCTTTTAGTTATGCAAAACATCATCCTATTTGTTTTGGTGTTTTTTTTTCCTTTTTAAAGAAATCTTATTTGTCCATAAGTTTTATTGTAACTTTCATCTTTTGCACCAATCTTATTAAAATCTAACATGTTATGCATAGTATTAACAAAATATTCAGAACCAATTATATTAGATCTCCAAGAAAATTTAATATCAATTGAAGAATAATTTGTGAGAAACTGAGAATATGTTTGTAGAATAGAAGAGATGAAAAGATAAATTAGTTATAAGAATTCTTTACCCTTCATAGACAACTACAAAAAGGAAGAAGCGTGGGTGGCCCTAGGGTGGTAATGGTATAACCGAAATGTCAGTGCTACATGTGAGAGTGTGAATGTGGTAATATATGCATATATGCGAGTGATCAGTCATGCTAATTACGATAGTGATAATTGTTGTGGTAGAATTGGAGTGTTGGTAGTGATATTTGGATTATGTAGTAACAACATGTAGTTGTAACGGTATTGGCGTGTAGTATGCCGATGCTTGTGGTAGTGATAGTCATAACTAAATGGTGGTCGTGCAAGAGGTGATGATTGTTATTAGAGTTGCTGTAGTGGTAACACCATGGTGTTTCGAGGTAATATTAATGTACATTACAGTACTGATTGCTAAGTTATGATCTAAATATGAATTGAATAAGTGATGAATCTAAAAAAGCTAACGATCGAAACATAAAATTGCATTGACGAGCAAAAGTTATGGCTATGGTGAAGGTAACTGTATTTGTAGTGGCAATGATAGTGGCAAGGTATTTGGAGGTAGTGTTAGTGTAGTATTTGATGGACGGGTTACGCTGAGAATCTTAAGCAGACAAGCGATAGACTTAAATAAAAATATGATAATTTTAGGTTAGTTCTACCAGCAACTTGAAGGTACATTAAATATATCTAGTACTAGAAGCAGTAAATTTTTTTTCCTAGAATGACTTTTATCTTCTGATTTTGATTTTGGTCCCACATTTTGATTCTTTAAAGTTTCGTTGATTAGTTAAGATGATATTTTTGTGGTTAACCACTTTCTAGCCTCGGGCTACACTAATCTAATATTCCAATAGTATTTTCATTAAGTCATGTTAGAAAAACTTTAATAAGTTATGTATAGATAGAAACACTTTCAATGTTATTTTTCCTTTTCATTATGCATAGGACCCCACATTCTAGCCTCGGGCTACACTAATCTAATATTCCAATAATATTTTCATTAAGTCATGTCAGCAAAACTTTAATAAGTTATGTATAGATAGAAACACTTTCAATGTTATTTTTCCTTTTCATTATGCATAGGACAAAAAACACACACAAAGAGTTTCTCACGAAGAAAGAAAGTGAGTGAATTTGACATTTATGCTTATAGAAAGACTGAGGTTCATATACACCACTAGTAAATAAGTTATAATACTCTTTACTATATTAAAGTCACAAAAAAATCGGAAGTGAGGGTATAAATAACTGACTTTTTTTTTATAATCATATTGGTTCTGGATATATCATTGGTACATGCTAGCGAGTTTACCTACAATGCTCCAAATATTAAACGAAAATGTTTAAATTTAGTTAAATAGTAATACAAGATTGTCACCGTATGTCATCGCGAAACGTGAATGAGAAGGCATCCTAAGTCTATAAGACATTTTTCTTTTAATTATAATGTTCACATCTTTTTTGAGTAAAAACTGATCATAATAAATTATGCATTCTACCTTTGTTGCTAAGGTATGCTTTTATAATACTAAATTTCTAAAAGTTTTATTCAAAGGCAATCTTCTATTTAGTAAATTTCTTGCCGGCAATTCAAACAATACAGTTATAAATAATCCATAAAAATATATTTTAAAAAATAATTTGAGAAAGTTAGAGAAATTAATAGTTGTAAAGTATCTATAAAAATAAATATTAGACAATATTTGAGAAATTAGAGAATGCCCCGTGCGTTGACGGGTCCTTGACGGGTCCTTTAGCTAGTAAAGTGTAAATTGTCAACCACAAAGCTGAATGATTTGCTCCTCCTCAACGTGAGGAGATTTATTGAAATGTGACTTCATAAATTACAGTCTCATATTCTCAATTAGTTTGTTACTAAATATATTCCGAGAATCAATATATATATATATATATATATATATATATATATATATATATATATATATATATATATATATATATATATATATATATATATAGCTGAAGCTTTTGCTTAAAATTGCGACACATCGGATTTTAGAAGCTCTGTAATTACGCTACATAAGATTTTTGGAACTCATTGTTGCTTGCCACGTAGGAATATTCAACTTTCAATCCTAGAGTCTCCTTCTCAGAGAGAACTCCTTCACGCTAGCAACCATCCCTGCTTAGAACGCTTAGAGTTCTGCTCTTCCTCAAATTGCCGTCAATCTGCTCTTTTCCCGAATGGAACATGTGTACAGCCTGATCAAGGTATGTTGCAGTGGGGTTATTCATTCCAGTGTGACATATGTTCTTTGTTTTTTATAATCTGGGTTGTACTGCCCTATATGGTGCCTCTAGGTACTCATTGTTGATGCCAATCTTTGGTGTTATATATTTGGAGAAGCAGCTTAAACCAGAGATCCAGTTGCTTTTGAGATCCAATTTATCTTCCTCTGCCCAACTTGTTACGTTTGCTCTTCTAAATCACATATAATGCTGCCTCGTACTTCTAATCAAGCAAAATAAGCTACAGGTAAGTTACTTTTTTGGGCGCTTCTTGAGAGTCATTTGTCACTTCTTTTCAAATTTTTGAATACAATGGAGTTTTGGTTGTATAATGCTATTTACACTTAAGATGACAAAAAGGGAAAATAACTTACTTTCTTAAGCTCATGGACAATCATTTTTAGTGATGCCGGTCGGCGAACTTAGAGTGTGTTTGATAACGCTATTCAGCACTTAAAACTGAAATTTTTCAGTGATTTTAAATTAAGTGCGTTTGGTAACGCACTTTTTTACCACTTAAATTTATAAATGATAGGTTAATTGAAGACCAATATTTTAAGTCACCCATATTGACTTATCACTTATCATTGAACACGGTCAATGATTTGGGATTAAAAACATTTGCCAACAAAGGACAGATTTGCCCAAGCTGCCTCCTTTTCTTCCAGATCTTCTGCACCTGCTCGTTGCCTCTGCCGCTGCCGCTGCTTCTTCTTCCTGGCTGATTCGCTGACTCTTCTTCTCTTCTCACGGTACTGCAGGTGCGTGATTTCATGGTGCTTCATTACATGGGTGTCGTTTGATCTGTGAACGTAATAGGGTTTTCTTTCCCCAATTCTGTATTTTTTTATATTGGATCGATTTTCCTGTCTCTTGAATATGATCGATTCGCTGCCTCTACTTTTTTCATCTTCTTTTGTTTTGATGTATTGGTTTTATTCACCTACTAGTGGTAATGGCCTTTCGTTCTGCTAGAAGTCTGGAAAGGATCTTGTCTTGTGGGTCTTGGTTTATTGTGCCCACCATGTGTTTGATGAAATGCAATAGAGAGAAATCTCTTACTGCTGTGTCCTACTACTGATTTTTTGTCGGAGAACATGCAAAATCATTTTATGGACAATATGTTCTTAGCACATCTCACCTGGTTCCCCTTGTTAGCATTTGAAATGTTTTCATCAAGAAGGGCCAAGAGGGATCTATTAAGCTCATTCTGCTCCACCATGTCCAATAACTGCATAACAAGATATAAGCTTTTCAGTTGAAAACATTCTAGATATATCCTACTTGAGCACTTTAAAGACTTGGGATCATGGGGATAAAGGGTAGCACATACAATTGCTTTTACATCCTTTGATGTCAAGATTTTGGTGAGGTTCGCTTTTGCAGTTACCATGTCAGCTTACAATTTATCATAGGCCTCTATAAAAGGAGAAGGAGGAGAAAGAAAATTGAGGTTTCACAGAATAGCTGGCTGCACAAAAAACAAGGCGCCGTTTTTACCGTATTTTAAATACTAGTTCCTTCTAGCAGAGCCTTTTGTAGTGTTTCCAACTCAATCAATCTGTCTTTTATAGCCTGACAAAATACCAAAGTAATTGCGTATTCTTAGTTATCTCATTTATCTTGGTAGATATAAGTTAAACATGTGAATAGAAACTCACTTGAGTTTTTGACACAGCAAATCGGAGTTGTCCTAGTTCAAATTGTAGGTGTGCGAAGAACTCCTTGTTCAACCTGCAAAATTTTTATATTAACTCGTCTGGGAACAACTTGGATTTGGGACTAAATTAGTTTCTGCTTGCAGAATCTTTTATCCGAAAGCAATGATAAATGTGCACATGACAGTGAATCAAAAGTAAAATAATTAGCCCAGCGCAAGAGCTTCCCACTTGCGGGGTCTGGGAAGGATTAGATGTATGCAGCCCTACCCCTAAGACTGCATAGAGTTGTTTCCACCCTTAGAACTTGTGACCTCGAAGTCACCGTGGAGCTTATAAGTTTGCACGAATGCTCGTCCTGACCTTGACCAAATACCAACTCTCTTATTAGAGACTCTCGTATGGAAGTTCGCTTCCATGCAAATTAAAACTCACTAATAAATACCAAGTATCTTATTAGAGACTCTCGTATGTCTTGGTATCATTTTTTGATTATTTTTTTCCCCTTGAAAAATAGCTTGGCAATATTTCTTGTAAACCATACTACTATTGCTACTACTACTAATGCTATAATACTTGTATAGGAATGGCTTCTGGTGACGGTTCTAGAGCAAACTGGAAGGATCCAGAACTATATAAAATTTTCATAGATGCATGCCTTGTAGAAGTAACAGAAGGTGAAAATCTGGAGGTAGTTTGAAGAAGGCATCATGGGATACTCTAATTAAAAAAATGAAGGAGAAAAAATGTATTGTCCTTAATAAAAAACAACTAAAAAACCAGTGGAATTATTTGAAACAAAAATATGGTGTATGGTCCAAACTAATTGAAAAGACTAGAAATTGTTACGATCTCATGACAAACACCGTGAACTGGAGCCCAGATGAATGGGATGACTACATAAAGGTACAATTTCGTTAACCCTAAAATATATTTATAGAAATATGAAAATTTTTTTATGTGTAACTAAATTTTAAACACATTGTACAACAGGCAAATCCAGTTGCGAAACAATTTTGATATGCTGTACTACAGTATTCAAATGAGATGAAAGCATTATTTGACGGTATTGGAGCAACTGGGAAGGAAGCTTGGGGTCCATCAAAGGATGGGTTGCCTATTGATGGTGGGTCATCTTCTCAGATACTTGTAGACGACGACTCTGATGTGCCAAATACATTTGATTTGCCAACGGATGTACCGAAATCATAAGTCAAACGCCATAAGAAGGACAAATCTGATAAGCTTGATGACCAATTAGTTGCAGTTCTTAAAACTTTGGAGAAATCAGACGGGCCGGGCATGGTGGAGTGCAACCGTATTTTAAATGAGATGCAGATGTTACAAATGACTGATCACTTATACATCGTTGCATGCAACATTTTTTGTGAAAGTAAAGCATACAGAAAACAGTGGATGATGCTCAGTCAAACACCAAAAGAAGTTAGAAAAATATGGATACAAATGAATGGAAAAAAGTTAGGACTTTTGTGAAGTGTCCTTGGTTAGTTTAGTGTTTCGATTAGGAACGCGTTCATAAAATGATTTTTGGACTAGTAGGAAGTTTACAAACTATCTTTTTTTTTGTTTTTTTGTTTCCTTTTTGGAGTGTGATTCTTGAGATTTATGTCTTTTAGTCATTACAATGGCCATTTTTCTTGACGATGTTGGATAATGTTACTTTACGATGTCTGAGCGTTATAGTCATGTTTGTCTTTTACTGTGCTAATTATCCACTATACATTATTGTCTGCTTATATTGTCCTTAAATACATAGAACATAATGGTGACTACGAATCAAAAGGATGCCCTAAGAGAGTTGTTGCAACCATTCTCATAATGAAAATTTTGAAACAAAGACGTTTGAAGAGAAGGCCAGATACAAATTCTTCGCTTAGTGGAGCTGGATACTTGGACGAGATAATAAATGGAAATCCTGTTCATTCTCAAGAGATCTTGCGAATGCCCAAACAAGCGTTTTTGAATATTTGTAACCACTTTCGCACTTGAGGGTGGCTAAAGGATAGTCGTTATGTTTCCATACAGGAGAAGATGGCAATGTTCTTGGTAATTTTGAACCATAACACAATAACCTGTTTTGTCAAAAGAAGATTCAACCATTCAACACATACCGTGCATAGATATTTTCACGAGGTGTTATCGGCGATGCTAAAATTTTCAAAGGAAATGATTGTTCCTACCACTTATAATCCTAATGCCAATCAGATTCGGCACCATCGTCGGCTCAAACACGTGTTTCAGGTACAAATACAAAGTTAAATTTTGTTACACGAAAATGCTCATAGACGTAATTTAGTATTCACTTGTAAATTATGTGGTTGTATTCTTTTTTTTTTTGTAGGGTGCAGTGGGTGCATTAGACGGTACGCTTATTCATGATCTCATACCCCCTGATCAGCAAGTACGATACAGAAGAAGATGAAGGGGTGAATGTTACCAAAATGTTCTAGCCATATGCGACTTTAATATGGTTTTCACTTTTATATGGGCTGGTCGGGAAGGAGTGGCACATGACTCAATAGTGTTAACAGAAACTATGCGGGAACCTGCTAACCATTTTCCATTTCCGCCCCCAGGTATTGAAATATGGTGCCTTACATAGTATTGAGATTCATTTGAAAACAAGTACTAAATTGTTGAAATAAATAAATTTATTGCAGATAAGTACTATTTATGTGACGCTGCACATACACATACTCGTAGATTTATGGCACCTTATCGCAATGTGCGTTATTGGTTGGCGGACTTTGCACGGGGTCATCGTGCAAGAACAAATGAGGAACGATTTAACCATGCACACGCTAGATTGAGAAATGTCATTGAGCGTTCATTTGGAGTCCTTAAGGCTTGTTTCCCAATATTGATGAGGATGCCACCGTATCATTTTCAAGTACAAAGAAATATTGTTATTGCTTGTACAACGGTACAAGCAAATTTCCTTCAAAAGACGATTATCACAAATTATCTTTTTGAGTGATTTGACAATGGGGATATTCTTGAAAATACAGCTCACCACCACGAAAATGCCGTAGATATGGGAACGGAAGCACGACAAACTGATCAAAATTTTATGGTGAACTTGCGGGAGCATATTGCAACTCAATTGTTTAATCTGAGGTTGTAGTTCATATATGTAATAATGTGACTTTTGACTATCTACATTATTGCTAATTCTTATCGTGTGACTAATTTGAATTTTGTTTTGTGTTTTAATGTTATGCACGCAAATTAGATTTGAAATATCCATTATTGATATAATAAAACGTAGGATGTGCAATAATATAACGGGGTTTATAAAGTGTCAAAAAGCAGAGCAAAAGGGTATTAGTGTCAAACTAAACAGTTTTTAGATTTCAGTTATTTTTTTTATCAAACAAAATAAACTACTTTAGCACTTAAATTTCAGTCAAGACCAATTTTTTTTCAATGCTTAAAATTTAGTAGCTTAAAATTTTTAATTTTACAAATTCAGCACTTTAAGTTTTCAGCACTTAAATTTCAATTTTATCAAACACACCCTTAATGCCAATAGAAAATATATTAAGTGACGCATGTTGGTAAAAATCATGATATTTTCCCTGCTTTTCATGAGGGCAAATTAGTAAGTTTATATATTACTAAAAATATACATAACTGTGCAAGTACAATATAGAAGTATATAAGCATATGAATCGGTAATGCAAATGCAATAAATCAACCTCATAAGTATTATCGTAGCTGTAAATATAAATCTCTTGATACTTGAGAATGTGCATGACCAAAATAAGTTTGTGGATAAGACGCTGTTCTTACCTTTCAAAAATATTTTCTCACTAAATCTAAGATTCTCAGTATACATGCTTTAGTGACAAATAGCTAAGGCTGTCCTTTTTTTTTGTGCCGATAGTCGTAGTTGCATTCATATAGTTGATTCCAATATTCAGTGGGCAACATACTAAGCTTCTATGGGTTTGATAAAAGTGGAAGTTCATAAATGTACCATTATGGGTTCTATCAATTACTTCTCGGGGTTAGAGAACAACCTAGAGCCTGAGATAGACTTTTAGGTAAGACATTCTTCATCTTATTTACACACCCCATAAGACTTTAGGTAAGATGCTCTTTTTCTTGCATATAATCATATAGGGGTCTTAAATAACCTCGCCACTTTGCTCAAATTCCAGTTTCAGGTGATAAAAACACAATCCCTAGCATGATAAAGTCTCCTGGTGATAACATGCAATTGAATATATAATAGAGCAACTTTATTGATCTTTCAATAGCATTACTAGGAGCTTTGTCCTTTAGATATTTGATCAGTGCCGAGTTTAATGATATGAAAAGTAGTATTGCAAATTATTAATGTGTAAATCAACCTTCAAAATCTAGATAAGGTTTTTGTAATAAAATGTATCTGATTTTAGTTTGAACATGTTACGAATCGCTCTAGATAAATATGTATAGAACAAGATAACCAAAAGAAGAAAACACAAGAAATATGAGAGAACTCAAATCCACTATGCACAAGTCAGATTTACAACGCTCCCTCACGTGTATCTCTCAACTGTTTTCCTACTCAGAGAAGGACTCTTCTATCTTGGCCTTCCCAAAGAAGGACTCTTCTTTGGGAAGGCCAGAGAAGGACTCTCCTCTATTGGCCTACTCAAAGAAGGACTCTTCTCTCTTGGCCTACCCAAAGAAGGACTCTTCTCTCTTGGCCTTTCCAAAGAAAGACTCTTCTCTCTTTTCCTACTCAAAGAAAGACTATCCTTTCTTGCCCATAAACACAATACAAGACACCTTACTTATACTTGGAGAAAGCAATGATCTTCTCTATCCAAGCAATGTGGGACAAGATGTCTTATATACTAAGGGCCAAGTTGCAATGTTCTTTGAGTAACCGATGTGGGACATAAATACAAGAGATATATCAACAATCTCCACCTTGGCTTGTATTAACAAACCACTCCATGAGAAAAGTGAAATATGCCTTCAGTACCTTCTTTATGTACTCCACCTTGCATCCCCTTTAAAGGTAGGAATGCACTCCACCTTGAACTCAGCAAGAAAGAAGATGAATCAAGTTCAAGCAATGCTTGAACTTCTCTATCGTGATCGTCTTTGTGAGTATATCAACTGCGTAGGTCCTCGGCCCCATCTGCCACTCAACGTAGCATAGCTTCAATCCCTCGTCCAGTTGTAACACAGTAATCCCCTTACGTGTGTTAGCCCCATCCTTGGACACCAACGGGATCATCCACTTTGGTTGGCCTTTTTTACCCGCCATCATCATCACCACGCAATATGGATTGAGCATTGCGCTCGACTTTTCCATGAAGTCCATCCCAAGCACCACCCCAAGCTCATCCATGTCGATGATGTTGAAGTCCTTCTTCCCTGTCCATTCCCCGATCCTCAAATCGACGTTTTTGATGACTTCCTTGTGCGGGAAATACCTCCCGCAATGCGGACCTGCACCATAGAAGCATCCTCCTCTAGGCCCCCCATGAGCCTTGTAGTCACGAGAGTCACCCTGCTTGCGATTTCCCTCATGCTTCTTCTCCCTTTTGTAATGGCGGCAACGTCCCTCGTCCCCATTCCACTCATTATCGGTTGCCTTGGGCGAGCCATTTTTTGACCTATCGTCTCCCCTACCTTTGGCACGCTCGTGCCTTGGAGATCTCAGCCTCTCAAATTGCTTGAAGTCTCCTAACCTCTCGACAATCATCATGGCGGAAGCCAAGTCGCGAGGTTCCCTTCGCCGTAACTCTTTGGCAACCCAATACTGCAACCTGTCAATAAAGAAGCATAGTCGCTGCCTCTCGGACATCTCTGGTATTTCGAGCATCAAAGCCGAGTACTCCTTAACATACTCACAAATTCTCCCCTTCTGCCTCAGCCGTCGAAGATTGATCATCGACATATCTTTGATGCTCTCCAGATAGAGCTGCCTTTTAAGTTCATGCTTGAACTTTTCCCACGTTTTTTTTACGTCGCACTCATCTGTATAGTGACGCCTCCACCGTAAGGTAGCTATATCGTTAAGGTACATGACCACCATCTGGACCTTCTCTTTCTCGTCGTCGATGTCGAGGGCTTCAAAGTATCGCTCCAAGTGCCAAAAGAGGTTATCCACCTACCTCGCCTCTCTCATTCCATCGTGCGTTCTCGGCTCGGACATTTTCTTTTGCCTTGGCTGCAGCGTGATACGCCCCTGCCTCGTAGCTCTTGTAAGCTCCTTCTTACAAGCAGCTAGTTCTTCTTGGAGCTCCGTGACTTGTCCCTTAAGGTCCTTATGCCGTTGCACCTCCTACTTGGTGAAATGGGCGACCCTTTCCTTGATCAAGTCATCTAGCTCCTCCGCGAACACATTGGCTTTCCGTTCCAGTACAGTTAATCGACTGTCTACCTCCAAGTCATCTAATCTATTGAAGATTAGCTCCACCTGATTTACGACAGTCCAATGTACCTTCTCCTCGTCAATGTCAAGGGCTTCAAAGTACCTCTCCAAGTGCCAAAAGAAGTTATCCACATGCCACGCCTCTCTCGTTCTATCGTACGATCTCAGCTCTGGCATTTTCTTTTGTCTTGGCTACACTGCGATACACCCCTGCCTCGTAGCTTTTGTAAGCTCTTTCTTACAAGCAGCTTGTTCTTTCTTTGGGTAGACAAAGAAAGAGGAGTCCTTATTTGAGTAGGAAAACAGTTGAGAGATACACGTGAGGGAGCGTTGTAAATCTGACTTGTGCAAAGTGAATTTGAGTTCTCTCATATTTCTTGTGTTTTCTTGTTTGATTATCGTGTTCCATACATATTTATCTAGAGCGATTTCATAACAAGTGGTATCAGAGCTTCCAGGTTTATTTTTTGGGCAAAATTGAAATCTATTTGAGAGGATAAATATGTAGACAACACGACCATGAAGTATGCCTGTGACAATTCGATGGGAAGACAAATTTTGGCATATGGCAGAGCACGGTGAAGGATTTGAGCAGTGCGACAGGGGATGCCTGCATGAGGAGCAAGCTCGAGGAACTTGGAGAGAACTTGCAGCGGACTGTAGCAAGGCAGGTGGAGCTAATCTTCAATATATTAGATGACTTGGAGGTAAATAGTTGATTGGCTGTGTAGCAAAAAGTCGATGTGTTCGTAGAGGAGACTTCAAGCAATGTGAGAGGCTGAGATCTCCAAGGCATAAGCGTGCCAAAGGTAGGGGAGACGGTAGGTCGAAGAGTGGCTCGCCCAAGGAAATCGATGATGAACGGAATGAGGACGAGGGACGTTGCCACCATTACAAAAGGGAGAAGAAGCATGAGGGAAGTCGCAAGCAGGGTGACTCTCGTGACTACAAGGCTCATGGGGGGCCTAGAGGAGGATGCTTCTACGGTGCAGGTCCGCATTGCGGGTGGTATTGCCCGCACAAGGAAGTCATCAAGAACGTCGATTTGAGGATCGACGGAAGGACAGGGAAGAAGGACTTCAACAGAACCAACTTTATCAATTGTGTTATTTTAATGATTTTAAGTAGTAGTGGTAAATGGTTTTTCTTGCAACTTTTAATATTATTTTGGGATGTATTAAGTAAGACTTTGAAAATCCAAGAAAAATCAAAGTCGAAGCACTTGCTCTTTTAGATTGTAAGTGTAAGTTTTTAAGGAAAAATATTTTATTGATAAACGTTACAGTTAGTTTGCTCTCATGCATCGACCTACTAAAGTCATGTTACACACTGTTTTAAACCAAATATTTTTGAAATTGGATCTCAAAAGAAAATTGAAAATGATTAGAGTATAAGTTATGACAAGCTTGACAATGAATTTGAAAGATTAAACAAATGAAAAGGTAAACCAGTTATAAGAGCTATCTTACCCTTAAATTGACATTTTAAGGATATGAATTTTAAGGATATGACAAGTTTTCTTGCTATGGCAGGTTCACCTTGGTGACCAATGGTAGTAGTTATATAAGGTGGTGGTACTAGCTAGCATGATATCGATGGTAGATGTGATATATACGTAGTGTGACAGTAGTTGTGACTAGAGCGATTGTGCTCGTGACACTTGTAATGTAAATGGTAGTTGTTTAAGTGGTACTTGGTCGCCGGTAGTAAGTTTTGTAACAGTTTTCATTCTTGGACAAACATTGGCATTAGTGTTGGCATGTAGTGCTATAGTTGTCGTGGTAGTACCCGCACCAAAAACACAGTGAAGTACGTTATGGTATATGTGATCGTTCTCACAATCATACCCACATCAAATTGCACAGCACTACACTAAAAAGAATTACAATCACAATGAAGTACCCCAAGCGATGGCCAAGTCCTATCCCTTTTTCCTTTCGTCCAACTTTAGCTCCGTCACGGCCTAAAACTCCTTGATTTGGTGTTGTGCAATCTCTCTCATATATTCTTAACTATGAACAAGTCCTGCATATGTCCTATATCAGTTTCGCACTGCTCTGTCAAAAGAAGTCGACCCTTTTTGGTATAGCTTTGGCTAAGTATACCATGAAAAACACAGACTGGGACGTCAGGTTTGTGTACGTAACTATGAATACCAATGGTATGCTTTTCATTTTTCTTTTATCTGTTCCCTGCTTTCTTGCTTGCTTTGTAATATTGTTGTAGTGTAAATGTTATTTCCCTTGAGTTTTTATTATGCTGGACTTTACTAAAATGCTTACAAGACTTGGAAGAAGGACAAAAAGAATAGATTATAAATAATATATTACCAATACAATGTTACTTAGCATATTCAATTGATGTCTGCTTTTGCAAAAATGTAGACAATTAGTGATGTATATAAGGGGTTAAACATTTGTTCCTTTAAACCCATGGGAGGTAGCTAAAAACGAAAGAACTATTTCCAAAGACATTATCTTCGGGAGATATTTATCATATGTACTTGGTAAATCATTGTGTCATTAACTTAACATGTTAGCCTAAATTTGGAACGACTTCTTTTCAAAAATAAATAGCAGGAGGCTAATCGTAATGATTGGGGAGTAAGTGACCACAAACATCAAATGACTTTGAAGTATAAAGGGAAATGAAAGGTAAATAAGGTTTATTATTTAACTTTATGATAATGGTTATGGTTGTGCTTGAGGTGGTTGTGGTTGACACTACGGCAGTAGTATAGGTAAATGCTTGTGGAGGTAAGCCGAGAGTGATGATGGTTGCGGTTGTGACGACTGCAGATATGGTGACATTGGTAATCAGTGATAGTAACGACACTTATGGTAAATAAATGGTAGCACTAAGGTGTTGGGGTATTAGTTTAGTAGTGGTGGATAACTATTGTTAAGAACCTGAATTGGATAAAAGGTGAACCTAATTAACTAAAAGTGGTGATTCTGGGATTAGTACCTTGAGAAAACTTGGACATTTTAGAAATTCTATCCTTGGATTAGGAAAGTTTTAACCAAGTTGTATCTGGGACCACCATGATCCTAACAAGTCTGAACAATTTCTCGGTGGTGCTTTTAATAGGCCATGTCGTGTACCTTTAATCGCTTAAACCTAGATAAAGTCACATTTTAAAGAATGGTAAAAAAAGCACATGCAATAAAGTAAGTCTCATGAAGAAAGATATAAGGTAACTATCAGACATTCATGGATTTTCTATATTATGTTAATAAAAAGATTGGGTGACACTAATTCAAACCCTTCTTTGCTCAGCCAATACACTTTTATTACTAAAATATACAATGCATATTAAGCCTATCTCAATATCAATATGCAAACATTCTGTATTGGTAGATACAAAAATCGAAGAGGATAGAAAATACTATAGAAAAAACATTTTGTTGGTGAATTCTATTGTAACAATTTTTTTATTTTTTCTGAATAGCAGTTCTAGGTGATAGATTAGTGGAACCGAAAATAGGATCTCTGTGTCTTAAACAAATATCATCAGTATGATTGTTCTTATCCAAGAGGAATGGGCTGATTTGTTTGAGAAACTCATATACTTGATTGCAATATGCTGAAGTATATGTTACAACAAAACCGAATTGTATCGCGTCCTGTTCATTTGCACGGGTCCATTAGCTAGTATGTTGAATTATTGTTTCTTGTTGAAGTAAATACAACCTCGGGGACTAACTAGAGCAGCGCCCCCCCCCCCCCCCCCGCCGTGGTACTCTTTTGGAAAACCCTAAATGAATCTAGGGGCAAATGAGAGATCTAACCAGATGGGCCTAGTTGGATTTTTCCTATTTTCGAACAAAACCCAAATATAATTTCAAAAACTTTACTTGTTTACATGCTCTCTCCCCCCCTCTCTCTCTCACTCTCTCTCTCTCTCTCTCTCTCTCTCTCTCACACACACACACACACAAGCGCGCGTGTGTGCAAGCTACTAGTTGGTAGCCCTACATGTTGCCAGAAAATTCCAGGAGACAAGGCCAACCATCGCCACCCTTCAGCGGCAGCTTGCGCCAAAAGATCCCAGTAGCCACTGTCATCGCCAACAATCACCTTCACCACACAGTTGCGACCAACACCTCCATCATCACCACAGATACCACTATAGTGTGTCAAATGACCACCGCTAGACCAGCACTAGCGTTGCCGCCTCGACGTCATTGTTTTCACCACCGTCTCTGTTGTCAGCACACATTACTACTGTCACCAAGACTGTCGATGCTCTAATACCACCATCATTCCCATCACTAGACCGCCCACCACCACCACTAATGACACTGTTGCCACCAACACTACTACTAGTGATGCCCTAATGACACAACCACCAAAACCACCATTAGACCGTCCCACTACGACCGTTGTTGTTATTGCCGATGCCACACCACCTTCACCACTGCTGAAGCCGCGTCACCGTCACTACTGTCACCAACACTACTACCAATCATGCCCTAATACCACCATTACCATCACTATAAATCACCCTAGCACCTCACAATTCATATCATGACACACTCACCACTTGCACCACCAGTGCTGCAACACCATCATTGCACTGTTACTATAACTTGCACACTACTGCCACCATGGGCTGTCACCCTTACATGTGAGACCACTTGCCATAACTTATTCATCATACGTGGAGGATATAATTGTCTAAACATTCATTACCTTTCTATTTTTTCTGTCCTCGAAACAAACTAAGGATTCTTTGATTTGAATCCTTGTTTGTTGCAAACAAAGAATATTTAATCGAAATACAAATCCGATTCTCACTCTCAAAATCTAATTCCTTAAGGAATTACTTTCAAACAACATTAGACAAATTCGACTTTGCATTTTAAAGACAAATCCGGTCGATTACTACCTTTTATATTCTAAACAAGTATCCAGTGTTTCAAATCTGTAGGAATACCCCTCATTCATTGCAAGAAAGATTTTCACCTTGAAAGTAATTTGTTACAAATAATTATTCTTGTGCTAAATAAATGATGATGGCAGTAACAAAAATGTCCGCTTGTAGCGGCGAAACCTCAATAGTTGGGACTTAGAATGATTTTCACAAATGGGCCTAAAGTGAACTGTTTCGAACAGAAAGGAATTTCAGAAAACTCTTTGGTCCATGGATCCTCTACAGTCGCTACGTAAAGTTTCTTTTTCCTCTTATGAAAACAGCGATTTTATTCATTGAGAACATCATGTAGGATGAGAGGCATCAAGAAATGTGGTACCTCTTCCAACCAACCAAACTATTACATCATCAATAAACCTGACATTCCTAGCTAGCTCATGAGCCACCCTACCCGTTCATCGCACCAATTCAAAAACAATACTGCAAAAAACCCTTGAAAAATGATGTACCACATTCAGATGCAAAAGCGTGATGGCTTCCAGCGTGGCAGAGGCCTTCGCTACTGCTGGGTTCGAAATTTCTTGAACCTTTTTAAACATAGGCAAAAGAATAAACCTGTCTTATCTCGGATCACACCAATCCCTTAGGATTCAAACTCGGTAAATATCTCTACGTCAAAATTTACCTTAAAATAGTCATTGGGTGCTGAGCGCCAGCAGATTGGGACTGTCAGCCTGTGTGAGTTGGTTTTCTGCTGGGCCTGCTTGAGACGCTCCAGGTGGTCCACAGCAGCCGATAAAAGCTCTAAGGTGTTCCATTGCGCACCTTTAAAGATCATTGTCTTCTGTTCTTCAATAAGAACCAACAGAGAGTAACAAAGACTTCTCCCTCTGCCCTGTTCAACCTTCCTGCTCGTGTTTCACACCACAAAACAGAGGATTCCATCTCTTGAAAGTTGAAACTCATAAAAGTCCCACGGACACAGTGCCCAAACCATGGCATGCAAATAAAAAGCGACGAAAGATATGACACACGTCATCTACTTGAATCTGTTTCTTTTGGTTAATTTGAGGAAGTGGGAAGGATGTGGAGACAAAATCTTCAAACAAAGATTTTAATTTTTTTTGAGTCGAAGGTTCCAACTGAAATTCCACTTGCCACCAGTATGCGTGCTCTGCCTAGTCCCAGCTACAATATTAGCACGTGTCAGTCCCCTCTGGTTGCATCGTAAAAGCGACAATTCACTATAGGCAAGGTTTACAATCTTTTGTCATTAAACTTTATGTAGCGACTTGGGGAGATTGCTGGCTTTCACAACCAGTTTCGTTTAAGGTACAATCGCCAATAAAGATCCTCTCAAGAGAAGCTACAGTTGAACATCTTATTGTGGTGGATTCCCGACAGTGGTGAAAGGACCTGATTGGCAAATTTGATCAGGAGGCCTAGATGATTACATCCTTACCGCTGGTTTTCTTACGAAATGAAGACCGAACTGATCTGGCATTTCACGAAAAGTGACCCCTTTTCGGTAAGTAGTTCCTATCGACTAGTTATGGAGAGCTAGATGTTTGTCCCTAAAATCCTCATAAGCGATTCTTTTTGAACAGCACATTTGTTAAAGCTTGCTTCAGTTCAACTATAATGTCGCTCATAAATGCTTAATACTACTTTTGTCGCTAAATATTGTCCAAGAATGGTTGTGAACATGCAGTACACCCAACTTCCCGGTGATATGGTGTTTGTTGGCACGCAAAGTTTCAGCTCTGTCAGTGAATATAGGGTTCAAATTTCCAAAACTGGCCTCCTACAAGTCTTTCGAAATCTGCATTACTTTATGAGAAAGTAAGTTGCACCAATCCATGGTCGCATGATATTATTAGCTATAATGCAGTCTAGAATTAGCCCAAACCTGTTAAAACCTCCACTACCTGAACAATATTAGAAGTTTGGTTGGTGAGCTAAACTTGATGTCAGATTCATCAATCCAAGCTCGAATTACCCTGCAACCATTTGTTTCTTTGAGGAAGAGATTTTCATTATTCGGATTGAGATCAGATGTCATGGCCAAAACCTTGTCAAGAGATGTTCCATAGTTAAGAAAGAGGTAATGGTTGTTTGTGGCTGACTTGGGCTAATAAGCATTAGCGATGGGTTGTTTGGGTGTTGCAGATGGAACAGAAGATTCATTAGAGCTCTGGGTTATCTAATTAATATCCATTCTTATCTTTGTTTGAGCGCTTGCGCGTGTACAATATGAATTTGGAATAAGTTGAAAGTCCTCATTAGGCTATAAATTTTTGTGCATGAAATTCTTCAAGTCAAATCAGGAAAACAGAAATTAAGTTCAGGCTGATATCCATCCGAAGAAGAGAACTTTTCCCAAAGAAACTATGGTGGCTGGTTAATTGAAATTATTAAAATGATAGTTTAGTTCCTAAGTGAACAAACAGCCTCACTTCTGCTAACCACTCTTTGCATTTTGTAAGAAAGATCATCTTGTAATATCGATGAGAATGCAGGTGTAGTATGAACTTGCTACAAATTTGTCATCCTCGAAGTTTTCCAAGTAATGAACCGAAGGCTAATCCTCTTGTATAGCAAAGTGCCTCGATCGCTCATGGAACTACTTTGCAATTGACTTTTACATCTTTATTCTTAAGCCTTCTTTCTACGAATTGCTAGTCAACTTACCTGCCAAAGAATGGGGAAAGCTTGAGATTGATGATATAATCTCGTATACTTTAATGACTGAACTTTAATAACTTGAATGACGAAGCAAACAATGAATGTCAACCCTGAAGTCAATACTGAAAGTTGCAATCTTCAGAAACTCAAAATGCATGGCATCAAAATTACAATGGGATTGAATTTTAGGGCAATTCTCCTTTGGCAAAGACTGGTATGCATGTGCATGTGGTTCCCTTCCCACATATGCCTTCTTTCAAGCATCCATGCTCGAATGATCTTTAGAGGAAACCGAAAAGCTCTTCCATTACTAGTTGGTTCGCACCTTGATTTTGGATATGCTGAAGATTGGAGTGGCATATGCTGGCATAATTCCTGTAGAGATTACACCCTTTTTCATGCATGGGGTCCCCATTTCTCTCACCATTTTCCTTTACGAAAGGCCATAGAGATTGCTCTCCACTTCTAGTGACCTTTCCGCATGTCCTAGATATTGTGACTTGGGAAAAATGCATACATATATGATTGAACCAACTACGATTGTCCATTATCATGTTACGAGGATATTACTGTCCACACAGATTTGAAATCGTAATAATCTTAAGATTAACCAACGATTTCCTATATAACTAATGGAATAGTGGTCTATGGTTTGGCATGTCCAAGATTCAAATAATAATGTAGTGGTAATTAGCAGTTAGTGGAGTTAATTCATGAAAGAAAGTAAGATTATGTACATCTTTCTTAATACTGCAATTGCTGTTACTTATTCTGCCTCTTGAACACTAGATCAGAGTACATAAAAGGTTTCATCACATACCCGTAAGTACCAGTGCAAAAACAGACGAGAAAGAGATGCATGCAGCTTCGAGTTTGTAACAAAATCACAAACACATGAGGCATAAAACTTGAGACTGTGGACAGATAAATGGAGAAAAATGCTATTAGATATTTGCGAGGCGATGTTCCTGTAATGTGAGCCACCCAGTTAAGATGCTTTTCTCCATTAAAGTTTTTGAGTCTCTTTGAAGGGCAGAAGGCCATTTTATACTGCTGTTTAAGGTTTAACTCTAGGGACAATGATAAAAGATGGCTTCAAGTGCACGATACTTGCTCAAGGGACAACGATAAAAGAGAATACAAATGTCTTAGTTAAGAAAAACCGTTCACAAAGTTCATGTTGAAGTTGTGCGGATCAAAATGGACCATTATGCCTACGAGGAATAGAGGATGTGCCCAGAATATCCTATTTTCACAGAAGATTTCGGACCATACTGATGCCCTATAAGTGAATTTGGAGCATCATAACCGCACGTTCATCAATGCGGTGAGGGATGTTAAGTCACCAAATCCTTAAGAAGGGTCTCTCGATACTATAATTCTGCGATCTACAGCGAAAAGTTAGCTTTGGTCTAGTGTATTGATGCATTACTGGGCAATTACTCCTTTGTCAGTTGGCCTTTCAACTTCTCCAAGGTGATTAACTTCACAAGCAGATAGTAGTTCACTGCCAAAGGAGATTTGCTCTGCAATGCAGAATATACAGTTACAAGTGGCCTTGACATCCTCCAATTGGACCCCGTGCAGGTAACATTGATCCCTTAGTTTAACATAATTCACGTACAAACCCTAATGTGCTAATGTTCAGCTGTGTAGTTTCTTTGTTTAATATGAAGTAGACAAAACCAACTGGAGAACACTGTCAAAAGAATTCTTATTACTCCAAATATTGACAATGATTCTTACCTCTTTTTGCATGCACAGCCATGTCAAGTGTTGGAACATGGAAAAGGCAGTTGATCCCTGGTATTAAACTTCCAGCGGTATGAATTTGAACTGCTAAGAAGATCAAACAAAACAAAAAAACTACAATGGAATTTCTCTCGCAGAGACAATGCAATGTAAATCGAATGGACTTCAAACATGTAATAATAGACTAACGAGTGCAAACATTTGCTCCCATGAGCACATTAAGGCCCTATTAGTTTCACGGAAAATACTTCACAGAAAATGCTTTCTGACAAATTGTAGTTCCTGAAAAATATTTTCATGAATTTCATTTTTCATTGTTTGGTGTCGCTCAATGATACAACTATGTATACCAAATTCGTTGTTTTCGCTTTTTGGGCTTCGCTGTTTGTGTTTGTGTGTGTGTGTGTGTGTGTGTGTGTGTGTGTACGTTGTGGGTGTGGATGTGGGGGGGGTGGCTGGGGGTGAGGGTTTGTATGTGTATGTGGGTGTGTGGAGGGTATGTTTGTGTGCATAGGTGTGGGGTGGGTGGGGGTATGGGGGTAGGGTGTATGTGTGTGTGGGTTGTGTGCGTGTGTGGGTAGGGTGTGAGGGTGGGTGGGGGGTGTGTTGGATATATGGGTGTGGGTGCAGTTGAGGTTTTGGGTGGGGTAGGGTGGGGTGGGTGTGTGGGGGTGGGCCTCTAGGAGTGTGTGGATATGGGTGTAAGGGGTGTGTGTGTGGGTGGGTGAATGCTCGGGTGCCGTGCACGGACGCGTGTGTGTCTGTTTTCAGCGAACCGATCGAGTTTTAATCGGTAAGTGATTTTTTCACATTTTGTTCTTCAAAATAAGTGTGACTGGAAATCGTTTTACGTTAAAAAACCTTATGTATGTACCAAATACCGAAAAATGTGAAAAATCTTTTTCTGGAAAACGATTTCCATGAAACAAACAAGGCCTAAGCCTTTTTCCTTTTCTCTGTCTTCCACGAATGTTAATGAAATTTAATGTCAGTAGCCTACAGGAAATATCGCTTCTCTCTTTCCTTCTGTCCTCAACCTAACCCTACCCTAACTCTAATGTGTGCATTAGTTAACAGAGCCACCATAACCCCAACTGCCACCACTCTCTGCCCACCTAGCCATCTCCTCCCCACCCCTATTTCCCCGACTCATGGACCAAACTTTTTTCAAAAAAAAAAAAACCTAGCCCGACCTATTTAGTCCCGCCACAGCTTGACCCGTTATCCATCCCAAGCCCGGCCTGCTAAATCATTTACATTTTCAAAACTTTGAATTTTTTCCTTCCCCTAAAATAGTTGATATAAATCAAATATAAATTCTCAGTAATTGGGCACATTTGGTACCAGTCAAACCGGGTCAAACTACGAGGTTGATAATTACCTTACTAAGAATTATGATTCTAAAAGAGTTCTCAAAGATCTTAACGTGATCGTCAAAGATCCTAATGCGATCCTAACAAATTTGGGCCACGGCTCAGTCTTATTAGAAGTCTTCTACCTACAACTATATAAAGGTTATTACCCCCAAGTAGTAGACAACTTGACATATACAAACACATAGTCTATCATGCCTTTTCAGATTTCCTATCCTGTAACAACGCTCTGACTTAAGTATCGGAGAGTTATCTGTCGGGAACCCCACCCGACAGTCACTTGTTTTCTATCTTGCAGGTCATCGTTCTTGGTTGGGGTTTCAGAGCATATTTTAACAGTAACAGATTGGCGCCATCCATGGGACTTATTAACCTAGCTAATTGACCTCAAGAAAACTCAAATAGTCATTTTGCAAGTTGCCAGTAGCAACGTGTCGGTACCACCAACACAACTGTCCTTTATTCTCTATACATGCACGATAATTCAAATTTGTAGCATGCGCGTCAACATACAACTATTAAATACAAAATTAAAAATGACTGAGTTTCTAACAAAATATTCAATTTAGGTTTGGTATTTACATTTCTCCTAAATGGCTGTAGAAAACTCTATTCTCTACAAGTTATTATCTTTAATTGAATTTTATGGAAAATATTTAGTAGCTCTAAAGCATTTTTATTTTAACGTGAATAGAGGGGGTAGATTTAATAAAAAAAAAATTGGTAATTAAAGAGCATGCAAGATTTCAAGGGTGATTTTATTGGAGTTTCATAGAGTTTCTTTTCTCTTTTTTTAAATAAAAGTAAAAAAAAAATCCTTAACTCTAACAAAAGCTTATATTTCAATGAGGGTATTTTAAGGAAAGAGACTTGATATCCTATGAAAAGTCAAAGACATTGCATTTTTTAATAGCAAGCAAATTCAAAAAGGGTATATAGCCCCAAAATTTTTTTTTAAGGCAAATTCAAAACAACACTTAACTCTAACAAAAGCATATATTTCATCAAGAGTGTCCTAAGGAAAGAGATATGATATCTTATGAGAAGTAAAAAATAACCTCATTTTGTAATAATACTCTAATTCAAAATGGGTATCTAATGAAAAAAATACTTTTAATTATGACTAATCTTTTATGAAAACTTCAATTTATAAATGGCACCTTAAGAAAAAAAAATTTAGCCATTTAATTTCATCTGTACGTTTATATATGTATAGATAAAAGCACGCCAAACCTAATCAACTTTCAATCCCTCAAATTGCCTTGTATATGAGTGTTTAATGCTAGCATTTAAAATTTTAAAGGCTGTTTCGACTTTACTAAGAAAAACCCCAATAAGCTCGACATATCACCGCTAAAAGACACTTTTCAAGAGTAAAGGGCAAATGAGTTTTCTTTCCGCACTATTAAAGTCAATAGTTTGGTACCTAACACAAAAGCATGCTCAACAGGCAGAGAAACCCACCAGGTTTAAGAACCAATATCAAGCTTCATATATGGTCAAAGTGGGACTACTCCATGTATGGCCAAAGTGGGACTTGACCCCACCCCACCCGACCCCAACACACACACGCGCGCGCGCGCACACACAAATCCTCAAAGCATGGGAACAACATGGTTAGGGTCTGGACATAGTTCTAGCATCATATTAAAGTCTGGTGTTCAACTTAAAAGCCTGCTGTAAAAGAGGAGAAATCTACCGTTTATAAGAATTCTACCAAACTCTAAGTATGTTCGACTTAGACACCGATATTTCATATCTTTATGCAAATTCAAATTTGTTTTACGACTTCTTTTCCTCTTGGAGCAGAAAATATTTTTCATGGGAAATCCGTGCATGTGAATTAATTTTTAGGACCGCCACCCTTTTAATTTGCACCATCTAGAAGTAAGGTGTGCTTAGAATATCCCATACATACGGAAGAAACCTAGATTTTTCATCAACTATAAGTAATTGTGGAAATTCAATCGTGTTCATCAAGGCAGTGTGCTATTGCATTACCGGGCGAAATCTTCCTTGGCAGATGGCCACTTGGATGCTCATGATTTACGTCATAAGGCAAAAAAGTTAAGCTCACTTCCAAAGAAGATTTGCCCAGCAATTCGGTTTTGCTGTACTCGCTCCCCAGCAATTTTGGTATGCAGCAACATTAGGTAATTCTCCACTAGAACTCAGAACATTATCAATCCCCATGCACTTCACCCAATTTTCCATTTACGCAATATCATATAGAAAGTATGATACAACAGGATAATGCATCCGCTGCATATATTTTTTGCATAATCCCCATGAAGTGTACCATCTTTCCTTCAGTTTGCAGTACGTTTGCTTTTGCATATTTCTCTTATTATGCGTATAAGACAAGAAGATAGGTACTTGAATTCAGGAAGTCGCATAAAGGGCAAAGATTAATTTGTACAATACAGGATGGGATCCCCTAGCTGCTGTAGCATCAGTGGTGCGGAACAGCCTCTAAAGCAACAAAAAAGTTCTAGCAACTTAAGAAATGCCACCAAGTCCAAGAGCATCTCCCATGCTTCTAGCTGCACCATGGGATCCAAACTACCATCAGTAAAACCACTGTAAGAAAAACAAACTGTTTTCAGCATGAATATAATGGTGGCTAGATGTTTATATGACATAGGGTATTTGGTGACAAACCTTTCATTGTTAAAGCGAACCAATTGGCCACAGTTTATATTGCAGCTTTAAGTAGTTAAAGTATTTCATAGTAATTGATCCTTGAATCAGTGGGTCTCTTATTGCATTTTGGTCACCTGCAATACTGAAGGCAGGTATGCTATCAGAACTAGGGATGGCAATTTGACCCGCACCCGGCGGATATCCGCCCCGCCCCGGTCCGTTAGGAGCGGATTTTTTTGACTTTGACCGGGTTACGGGGCGGGTACGGTATTTAATTTTTTTGACCCGTAGCGGGTACGGGTCGGGTTTGGTATTTAGTTTCAACCGCCCCGTATCCGACCCGCATCCACCCCTTGTATAATTATATCCCAAGATCTAATCATAGCCGTCCATCTCGCTAATATATATAGCATCACAAAAACCCTACTGCCAGCCTCCCATTCTTTCTATTCTCTCTTCTGCGGCGCCGTAGCCATTCACCTCTTCTCTCAGTCTCCCACCGCTCGTCGTCCCCTCCACAAACGTCCTCATCACTCGCCACCGTCCACCGTGATGCCTTCACTGGCACCTTTACTCATGGAGGGCTTTAATCGCCATGGCCGTGACCGTGAATCGATGAATTGCCGGATCTGAAGTACCGGCACCAAGGCTGAAACAATACCATAAAATAAAGTCAAGACAATGGGGCTGACTTCCTGGTCTGAGATTTTTAACTTCGATTAGTCTAGATAGGTTTGCAGATCTGATAGATATGTAGAATTTGATAAATTTCTTAGTTTTAATTTTTCTTGGTTTTATATTTTTCACTGGGAAGTTTCTGATGTGCTCTGGTCAACCCAGACACTTAAACTGAAGTTTCTGATGTAGCTGGAGTTTTGGCAACATTCCACACTCAATTCTTGGCCATTGTTTCTATCTGGTCTTTGGCAGTTTGACAATAGATTCCAATTGTTATAACTTGTATTTTCGTCCATCATCTTTAACTAGAATCTCGTAAACTTTGTATTCTTATGGGTCAGTCTTGCTTGATCCCCATGTTCCTATGTGGTCCAACATATCATTGGCAGAGGCATTTCTGAAAGTTCACTCTAGATTTTCTTCTGCTTCTGGTTCTTTTCTAAGACTTTTGCTGAACGAACACAATCATGTTTTTGCTAGTTTACATCCCAAGCCATGTAAGAGAAAATATTGCCACTTTTTGAACATTTCAAAAGATGATATTTGTGATGGTAGAAACTGCATATCGATAGAGAAGAATATCATGCTCACACTCGAGATAAAATTCAAAATTTTGGAGGTCGGAGCGGATCGGGGCGGGGGCGGATTTTCTAATAATCCATCGGATCGGGGATGGTATTCCCATCCCTTGACCCTATGGCGGGGCGGGGCGGAGCGGGGCGGTGTATAATGACTACCGGGGCGGGTGCGGATTTCATAGAATCCGCATCCGACCCGCCCCATTGCAATCCCTAATCAGAACAAAGGAAGTAAAACGGAAAATGCACATACTTGGTTATGTACAACGACACGGATATTGACCCCGGATAAATTGAGTTCCCAATGAGGTCTGCTGCCTTCTTCTAACATTTATTACTCCTAAGACTTATCCGGTCTGACTTTTTGCAAATTTATAAGATAATTTTAGTACCGTAAACGTTGACTTCATTCATTGGTCTTACCTTACTTTGACTTGTTAATTGATACTTATTTAATCTATTATTACTAGTTCAATACAGTTTGATGTTTAGACAGTATTAAATCCATCTAAAAATTTGTTAGGTCATAGAGAAAAATAAAAAGGAAGCTGGGAGGGTATTAGCACCGTTGCTAATGTCCAAAGCCATGAGAAGGATCCAAAACCAATTCCATCTGAAATTGGATTTGAAAAAAGGAATGGGTTTTAAACTATCCATTTTCTTGCTTAGAAGAAGGAGAATTGAACTTATAGAGTTCTTCTCTGTGTTAAAGGGTGGTGCTACATCCACACCGCTTTTGCTAAATTCACACCTTTTGTCATTGAAAATTAAATGCCTTATTGTTAATTATTTGGCGTCAAATAAGTGTAAATTAGGTAAAAAAAAATTAATAATAATAGTAACTGTGGCCATTATTATTAGTTTTACGGCTAAAATAAATTATGGCAAGTGATTCTACATGTGCTCGTGGCAGCATGTGGTGGCAGTAGGGTGCAAGTTGTAGTTCGGTGACGATGGTGGTTGTGATGTACTCATGATTGAAGTGGTGGTGAAGGTGGTGGTGACAATGGGGGTGGTGGTCATGAGGAGTCACTACTGATGATGGTGGCAGCGATGGTTGTGGTAGCAATTAATTAATGACGGGTAGTATGTTGTATATGGTGGCCTTGTGTGGTGGTAGTGATGGTAGCTCGGGTGGTGGTGGTTGTGGCTATGGTGAGGATGTGGTGGGTGTTGGTAGTGAGATGTGATAGAAGTACTAGTGACTGTGATGGTGACAATAATGGCAACAATGGTAGCGGCGGTGGTGGTGTGGCGGCGTGGCGTGGCAGTGATGGTGACAATGACAACGATTGTAATTGTAATGGTGGTGGGTCTGGTGACGATTTGTGGGTTCACGGGTTTACATAGTAAATACGTTGAACTATTGTCTCTTGTTGAAGTAAATACAATCTGGGGGATCTAACCAGATAGGCCTAGTTGGATTTTCCCCATCTTCGACATAACCCAAATATAATCTAAAAAACTTAACCCATTTACACTCTCTCTCTCTCTCTCTCTCACTCTCTCACTCACACACACACACACACACACACGCACGCACAACACGCAGGCACAAGCCGCCAGTTGGTAGCCACTACATGCCACCAGAAAGTTTCAGAAGCCACTGCCAGCGCTAGCCTGCTATCCCAGCCGCCGCCGTCTAACTCCGGCAGCGACCTTCATCCACCACCACCACCTCAATAAGAAAATAGTTTTTATTAAAAAAGTGTGACTAGTTTAAACAAAAAAAATTAGAAATTAAACGCATCAATCCATATAGAATTGGTTAATGAGGCAGGTTGAATCTATATGGGATGGCAATGGGGAAGGGGATATTAAACCAAAGATAGGGCAATATGGGGTGGGGATGGGCCGCGTAACTTAGGATGGGGTGGGATGGATGCCCGATATTTCCATCCATATTTAGAACCAAATCTTTTTTAGTTGTTTGAAATATTAAAAATGGAGTAGGAATTGTATTTTTTGGACTAATTTTACGCTACACCTCATACTTAGGGGTCAGTTGCACCCAGCACCCGATAGTTTTAATTTTGGCACCCAACACCAACATTTTAAAAATCTTGGTATCCAGCACCAAATGACGGTCAAAATGATATTTGACCACACGTCTGTTAATTTTTTAGGGACAAAGTAGTCTCTTTATCCTTTACAAATGACATGGTGTCCATGTCATTTCCACGTGATCAATTCTTCACACTACAAAAAAAGAGGGCTATAGCAGCGCCCTAAGCTGGCGGCCACACGGAGCCACTGCTATAGATTCTCTATGCCGGCAGCTAAGAGCTGACCGCCTCCGTAGAGTCTATAGCGGCAGTCAATGCCGGCGGTCGCATGCCCTTCGCTGCTATAAATTATTTTTTCACCCAAACACTGAGCGCCAAAGTTTGGCGCCCAAATCGGCGTTATACCGGGGCATGGAACTGCTGTCATAGGTAATTTACTATTTATCTCTTCATTTTTTTTCAAAAGTTGATTGTATTACATTTTTTCTCATCAGATTGGCAGGTTCATTATCTTCGTTCCGGAGACTGCTACTGGGCAGTTGTTCTTTCTCACCTTCTCACTCAATTTCTCTTCCTTCTCCCTCGATTTGTCTATTCCATTTGATCTTTCTCTCACTTTTTCTCTTTCTTTTGCCTTACAGATTCTCATGTTTCACTGTGGGCGAGTCGAATTACATGTGTTTCATCCATATCTGGTATGTGCCTATCTCTACCCATTCTCAATTAATGATTTTCATCAGTATAAACCACTAATTTTGTGTTCTATAATTTTGTTAATTTTGATTCTCTTTTTAGAAATTGATTTGATTTGGTTAGGATGATTATCTCTTTTCAGGAATTTGCTTTCGTTTTGATTGTCTCTTTCCAGAAATTTGCTTTGGTTTGATGTTGTTAGGGTTCATTATGCTTTGGTTTTTCATAATTTCATCTTGAAACAACTCTCTCTCTCTCTCTTGATTCTGGTGCCTTTTTGGTTATGTTCTTTCTTATTGCATTAATGACATTCTTGACTGGGGAAGCTATTTGCAGATGTTTGCCCCTTTATTATGTTAGATATTAATTGACATGACTGAACCACTGGCAATGCTAACATATGACTATATGTGGACTTGATTTGCATGAACCTTTTGTTTTCTTTTGTGTGGTCGTTTGTTGGTTACGATGATGTAAGTTTGCATCATAGATTGCTATTGTCTTGTCACACCTCTATCCTTCACGATGATGTATTATCTGATCTCACAAGGGCAAATTCAGTACTTGACTATATAGGAGGATGTTACAAAATTTCTTTACGCCCTAGAGTCGGCATCGTGTATACTTGAATGATTGACCGTAGAAACATTCCTGAGGAATTTTTGCATGGGCTTATGTTAATGTGGCAAGTTGTTACAGAGCTTTTGTAATAGATTATGTATAATTCAGGAATTGATCACTATATAGTGAATGTGATGCTTTAGGACTGTATGAGCTTATTCAGACGTTGGTTTTTGAAGACGATTTATCTAATTTCTTTTCATTGCTCCATATTTTGTTTTTTCTCCCCTGTCTATATGTTATGCTATTTCTTTTTTAGAATTTATGCTTTAAAGTTTTGTTTTGGTACTCAACTCATGTGATGCCTTGGTTATTTTCTATCTCATCTTAATTTGCTCCTTGCTGAGAAACTGCCCGAGTTGCTGGACTTTGATAAGGATGTTGTTCATCTAGAAGCAGTCTCTAAGGTATCCCATTGTGTTACATGTAAAGTTGATCTCTAGTTGCACATAACTTGCAAAAAAAGAACTTTGTTTAAATAAAGTTCTTCTTGGCTGACCTGATACCCAATTTCAATGGAAAAAGAAATTAAAAAAGAAACCCATGGATCCCCTCCTGATAACTGGAAATGCCCTGCCTGCCTCAGCTCTTGATCTTTGAAACTTTCCCTTTGTTGATGAATCGCAGGCTTTTCTCGCTTGGTTAGTATTGCTTTTTTTATTTTTATAAGTAGGCACTTATCGACTCACTTGGACAGTAACCTTGTTGAAATTTATGGCTTGAAAGAGATGATCTGATTGTGCATCTTTCTAAACAAAGTTAGAAAAAGGATTTGATCTTTTGTAATCATTTTGGTTACCAAAGGCGTATGAAGACAAAATCTCAGGGTGTAATTATTTTGCATGCTTCATTTATGTTGTCGATAGCATCGAAGAAATGTATAAATAATGGTATAGATGCCAGCATGTTTGAACTATTCTGCCACGTCCATAGTGGAGGCACTAGGACGGGGCATAATAGTTCATATCTGTTACTATAAAAGTATGATACAATTCCTTAATGATTTATGTTTCTTGAGTGATCATTTGGGTTAGGAAATGTAATTTACATCAGCCAAACCACGTAGAATTGGTCCGTTAATGTTAAGGTCTTTTTTCAATAAAGATATGGCACTAACTGAAAAGGTCAATTCTCTCGAAGCTCAACTGAAAGAGATGGGTGAATCCAAGGCAAGAATAGCCTCAATGTAGGAAACCATCAATCATCTTATTTGCCAGCAGTCCACAACCGAATGCCCATGTTCTACTTTTCAGGTTCCATTTCTACTTCATTTCTTGCATAACTGCCTTGACTTGTGCAATATGTACCATTTTTGCTTCATTAGATATATGCTGTAGACTTGAATTCCCTCCTTAGAAGTGGCGTCTTTGTTACATCTCTTGTTGTGTCGCACACTATGCCACTATGCTGTACGCACACTATGCTGTGTGCTGTCTGTTTTGCTAAGGAGTATTGTTTAATCAAATTTTAGTTGAACAAGGATATTATAAGTTGCAACTTTTGTCTATGGTTGTGTGTCTCAAACTGTCCTGCTCCTATTTTCTTGTCTAATGAGTTTCATCTAAAGAGTTCGGTTATGTAATTACAAAGTTGGCAGTTTTGGTTTCTTTGCTACAATTCTTTGTATGAGTCTACTCCAAAAGTGATTGAATTAGGATTCTTTTCATTAATTTTTTTTTATTGTTGGATATCCATCCTTGAGAATGAAAATGCAAAGGGAAAACATTAAAATCCAACCATCCTACTGATTAAAGGTGGCAGGGTGTAGTCTAGTAACCCACACCCCTTAAGCAAACTTGTTGAAGGGGTTGGTCCAATTGAAATTGTTGCTATTAAATGTTATTAAAGTTGTTTTGTCGCTTCCTAAGTGTTAGATATGATAGCTATAACAAACTTTACATTATCTTTAGTTGGTTTTATGGCTGGTGAAGATGCTGTCTGCAAACCAATAAAATGATGTATAAACGTTAATGGGCGCTTGTCGTTGGGGAATGGTTGCAGTCATTTTAGGGTACCAATTGAAATTAGGTGTGTTAACTAAGTCGGTCATGGCTTAGAAAATTAGTACATGTTGGTGACGTTAGAAAACTTAATTTAGTGCAAAAAGCACTGGGTAGGATATTTGCGTATCAGTAAAAGAAGAGAAAGGTAGACTTGGCAGTATATCTAGATCCATAAGATTAATAACTATAACCCCTGTTGAAAAACTCAGTTATTGAACCATTGATTCTTAATTACAGAATACACTTCAAGGCTTAGGGAGCAAAAAGAACTTTACTTTTTCATCAAGTGGCTAAATAGATCAATTGCAGTATCATAACCACCACCATATTGAACCTTTTTTTATCCTTCATTTAATCAAAGCATAGGTATTCTACTGTTTACTCAGCATTAGTTTTCTCCTTTATTGCAGTGCCAAACATGTAGCTATAAATGCATTACTGCATAAGAATGGCATGTTTGTCGGTGAATGTCCATGTTTGGTTTGGTTTAGTTTGTGCATGTGTTTGGTGTTGACGTATATATATGTTTGAAATCCATGATAGTAGATCATTCCTTTTTTATTCATGGTTATGGTAGGAGTATGTATATGTCTGCCATTTGCTCGTACACACCTCAGCCTTATGAAGTTTGGTCTATGTAGGTATAAACTTTATAGTAAGAACAATTTCCTTTCCAACTATATACTGTAGTTTCCCTTGATATCAAGTCTTTTGTTTATCATTTAACATGTGTAACCTCTGTATCAGGTTGTTGCCAAGGTGAATGGAAATGGATTATTCTCGATATTGGTGGTTAATTTTGATCATGTGCATGGACGGTTGCCGGGTTGATTTGGAAATGTGCATGAGTATTTACTAGGTTTTGTACAAACTATTAAAAAGTCTCTGACTTCGCTTCTTCTTTCTAGACAAACATATGTTATTATTTAGGATTTGAATAGATTGCGGTTGTTTTGTGACCAATCAAGCCCTAATTTAGATTTAACTTGCATATAGTTTTCACTAGCTATATGGTATGAAGAAAAGCAATGCAAGAAACATAGCAGATTTATATACAGGATGTTGGCATTGTTTACCATTTTGCTATCTTTTTCTTTTGGGTAATAATTTATGAAGGCGGTAAGTATCGCCGGCATAAGTGAATTATTTTTTAAAAAATAAAATCTAAAACAAGCCTATGCCGGCGGTCACACCGCCGGCATAAGTCCATACATTTAAACAAAAAAAATGCAAAAGGAAACCTATAACGGCGCATGGGACCGTTGACATAGGCCCAATTATTCAGCAAATTAATAAAATAAAAATGATACATACCCCGGCGGTTTCCTATTTTATTCAAATATATTAGAAATTAAAAGTTTACCTATGCTGGCGCCCATAGTCGTCGGGATAGGTTCAAACCGTTGCCATTGGTAACATTAGAAGGCGGATGGGGGAGCACTTTTAGAGACAGCCGACCGCTGGTATAGACCCCTTCAAGCGCCGGCATAAGTCTACCGAAACGCAAGTAAAGGCAGCGGTAGCCTAGCGCCGTGAAAGCCTACAGCGGCGGTTTTTTCACTTCACTAAATCTATCCCCTTGGACCCACTTGATTATCTTCCTTCCCCACCCTCACCCTAGCCACTAATTTCTACCACCACCCTTGCTGAGCACACTACCACCACCAACCTACAAAGCCCTGTCGCCACAACTTACCTGCAACCAAACCCCCCACGGCCACCAACCTACGAATCACAACCTCCATCACAACCTGAAAACCCACCACCCCCAGCTTCCGACTCTAGCAACCCGCAATCACACCCACCTACCATATCTGACCACCCCCCACCCATCCACCACCGAGCCCTTTCCAATTACCCCAATAACCAGCCACCATCGACCATCATTGTGGTGCCACCAGCAAGCCCCAGATCTATATCCCAGATCCTAGCCCTTTTCACCTACCCTAACATGTCCTTCTCACCCTCAATTTGGACCGCTAATTATGTCGCGATGATGTGGTGCTGTGGTGGTGATGTCACATGGTGGTGGTGGTGCTGATATGTTGTGGGTGCAGTGATGGCGTTAATGGGACCAGACCGGTGATGAATGATTGGATTCGCTAGCAACTAGCGTGATTTGGTCATTCGACCATATTTTGAACCAGTGGTGTTGGGTCTTGGGTCATGGATTTGAGAGCAGTGATTGGGGTTGAGATTAACGGTGATTGGGGTGAAACTGTGGGATTGTAATTTGGTAGTAGTGATGGTTGGGTCAACAGTAATGGTCCGAAACAGTACTATTGGTTGCGGGGCTATCGGTGGGGCTATGGGAAGGACGGGTCTGTAGGAGGGACTGAGGAAGGGGTTATGGACGGGGCAGAGGTGGTAACACAGCGGGGAGTGGGGCTTAGTGTATGTTGGTAGCAGTGACAGAGGTTTGGCATGGGGTGGGGGCATGAGCAAGGAAAGGTAGGGTGGGTCGTGGGATTAGGAAGATGATAAGTCAGGGAGAAAGAAAGGGTGAGAAAATGGTGTGGAGGGCCTTGTGTTAATTATTGGTGCCATTTGGAGCTGATGCGGACAAAAGGTGGATTTAACAGGTAAAAAGACCATTTTGGGCTTTGAAAAGTAACAGACGTATGGTCAAACTAGTTTGACCATCATTTGATATTGAATACCAAGATTTTAAACAGTTTGGTGCTGGGTGCCAAAATTAAAACTATCGGGTGCTAGGTGCAACTGACCCATAAGTTTGGGGTGTAGCGTAAAATTAATCCTATTTTGTTGGATTTGATTGGATTTGTTCCTATAGCGTGAAAGCCGCTGAAAAATAGTCGGAGTTCATCAGATTTGAATTTATTTGAACTAAAAGCAATTACTTTTTCTAATAAATATCTAGAATCTATGAAGCTATACCAACATTATCACCGCAATCTTTATTGCTGTCACACCACTTTCATTATCACCACTAGCACTACTACCCCAACACCATTGTTGCCATCACACGCACAATCATTAGACTACTGCACCCATCACCATCGCCATAATAGCGTCATCGCCGCACAATCACCTCCACCACACTATTGCGACCAACACCTCCATAGTCAACACAGCTACCACTATAGTGTGTTAAATGACCACTGCTAGACACCCACCAATGTTGCCACCTCGATGCCATTGTTCTCTCCACCGTCTCTATTTTCGGCACACATCACAACTGTCATCATGACTACCGACGCTCTAATACCACCATCAGTCCCATCACTAGACCACCCACCACCACCATCATTGACGCGACACCAACACCGCCACAACTAATGACATTGCTGCCACCAACACTACTACTAGTGACGCCCTAATGACACAACCACCAAAACCACCATTAGACCACCCCGATACCACCATCGTTGTTATCTCCGATGCCACACGACCTTCACCACTACTGAAGCCACGACACTATCACTATTGTCACCAACACTACCACTAATCATGCCCTAATACCACCATTACCATTACTGTAGATCACCCTATCACCCCACAATTCATACCGCGACACGCTCACCACTTGCACCACTAGTGCTGCAACACCATCACTTGCACTGTTATTACAACTTGCACACTACTACCACCATGCGCTGTCACCATTACATATGAGACCACTTCCCATAACTTATTTTCTCTGTTATTGAAACACAAAATTAAGGATTCTTTGATATGAATCCTCGTTTGTTCCAAACAAAGAAAATTCAATTGAAATTCAGATCCAATTCTCACTCTCAAAATCTAATTCCTTAAGGACTTACTTTCAAACAACATTAGACAGACAAATTCGACTTCCTGTTTTAAAGACAAATCCAGTCGATTACTACCTTTTATATTCTAAACGAGTATCCAGCATTTCAAATCTGTAGGAATACCCCTCATGCATTGCAAGAAAGATCTTCACCTTGAAAGTAATTTGTCACATAAATAATTAAATGATGATGGCAGTAACAATGTCCCGCTTGTAGTGGCAAAACCATAATGGTTAGGACTTCGAATGATTTTCCCAAATAGGCCTAAAGTGAACTGTTTCGAAAAGAAAGGAATTTCAAAAAGGGATAATTGCAAAAAACACCCTAGTGGTTTAGGGTATTTGCAAAAAGCCCCTGAGGTTATAAAAATTGCAAATGAACACCTGTGATCTCAAAAGTGTTGCAACCGTTAAAAAAATTGTCCAAACTAGTGGCATGTGTTGCTCACGCTCCTGAATAGTGCGTTTCATAAATATTAATATAATAAAATGACTAAAATGCCATTTATTTATTTCTCTCTCCCAAATCCCTGACTTTCTTCCTAATCTAATGAAACCAAACCCTAGCTGCACATCCACCTCCATCACCCCACCCCGTCTGCCACTTGCCCTACCCACGACCGTCCCCGCTGCCACCTGCCTCATCCAAACCCGCTGCTGCAAATGCCTCATCAAATCCCATCACCGCAAAATTGCCCACCCAATCTCGTTGTTGCATTACCGCAATCGTCATCACCGCCCAATCCTGCTACTGCCATCACCGTCCAATGCCGCAGCAGCCATCACTACCTAGTCCCATCGCATTCATCTGCACACCACCACTGCACCACAACCAAATACCACATACCCATGTCAACAACAATCAAGGGTTTTAATTCAAACCCTAGTCGCACATACTTAGATCTAGGGTTTCAATCAAGGTTTCAAATCGCAAGGTGCAATTGAAACCCTAGATCTAAGTTCGTGCAATTCGAGTAAATCAACAGCATCTAAGTTTCAAAGTTCTCGTCATACTACAGGGGTGAAACTCGGCAACGATGGAGAAGAAGGCGTGCGATAGTGGGATTAATGTGGCGATGAAGGAGAAAGGCAGATGGGTTTTGCGGGGTTGTGGTTGTGATGAGAGAGAAGGGTCAGGGCCTATGGAGACGACGGGGATGGCTGGGTGGTGGTGCTAAGGGCTCAAGCTTGTGGCGATGAAGGGTAGGCTGGAATGGCGGCGCTGTGCCTGGGATGGTGGTGCTGCCCCTTTGCTCGAGAATTCCGATGCACAAAAATAATTTTAGGGTCTATATACAAGGGTATTTTGTACAATTTTTTTATTTGGTTACGGAAACCATCGGTTACAACACTTCTGCGATCACAGGTGTTCATTTGTAATTTTTATAACCTCAGGAGGCTTTTTGCAAATACCCCAAACCACGAGGGTGTTTTTTGCAATCATCCCTTTCATAAAACTCTTTGGTCCATGGATCCTCTGTAGTCGCTACATAAAGTTTCTTCTTTCTCCCATGAAAATAGCGATTTTATTCATTGAGTATATCATGTAGGATGAGAGGCATCAGGAAATATGGTGCCTCATCCAACCAAGCCATTACGTCATCAATAAACCTGACATTCCTAGCTAGCTCATGAGCCACCCTACCCGCTCATCGCACCAATTCAAAAACAATATAGCAAAAGACCCTTGAAAAATGATGTTACATGCATCGGCTATAAGGATTCCACCTGAAGTAAGGTTGACGTCCGTCAATTGTAAAGCAGCCATAGCAGTTAATGAGTCTCCTTCAAGGTGTATCCTCCAGAAACATTCAAATGCAAAAGTGATGGCTTCCAGTGTTGCTGAGGCCTCCGCCAATGCTGGGTCCGAAATTTCTTGTACCTTTTTGAACATAGGCAAAAGAAAAAACCTGCCTTATTTCGGATCACCACACCAATCCCCTAGGATTTAAACTCAGTAAATATCTCACGTCAAAATCCCGCCTTATTTCACGTCAAAATTTACCTTATGTTAATAAATTGGGTCAGTGGACCCATTATCCGCCCACTAACAGATAATGTGTATTTGTTAGTTTGGATAAATACAGTTATTTAGAGAATATTTATCTCTTAAGTGTTTGAGATAAATACAATCTTTATCTCCTAAGAGTTGGAGGTAAAGTCAGTCTCTAATTGTATCTCTATATAAAGGCTAGAGATATCCCTAATTTAATAAATTAGGTAAGTCAATAGTAATAACCCTCTCTCTATAACACTCTCTCTAGAGCAATCACCAAGCTCTAGGATTTGGTTCGTAGACGAAGAACTCGACTCTAGTAGCCGTTTTCGTACCTGCGAAAAAGATCAAGCGTGTTGGAGGCTCGTAACAACAAGGATCCTACGTCGGAATTTTCAGAGACTTCGTACGGTATGTTTTCGAACCCATTACGTGTTACGTGGTAGCACAATGATTGTTGCAATCGTTTCAACATTGGTATCAGAGCGAATTTACTTGTTGATTCGCCTTTAACATGCTAGATTAAATTATGTGCATGTTGCGATTTTTTTCGGATACATGAACGAGACCCATTACAAAAATTCGAAATTTATTGAGCATGTTTTCTGAAAAATAATTATATAGTTTTGTTCTCCTATGATTGAGGATGAACTCCATAAAATTTGTGATTTTTGGATGCATGGTTTATGAGAAATCACGATTTTATTTTTCAAGAAAACTGTGATTTTTTCGAGTTTTGGGACTCAAATTCGGAGCATGATATTCTGTTTTTATCATGATCGGTTGGTACATAATTAATCTATGTCGTATTGGCTTTCCAACGATATATTGTACGCATTATTTGGCTTAAAAACGAGAAAGATATGGCCTTAAAAAGTTGGCATCGCGACATGGCGGCACTGAAAAAATTAGGGTTTAATGAGGAAGATGAACAGTAAATCACGCGCGCGCCACGCGAGAAGACTGCTGGAACGCGCCACGCGCCGGGCTTCTCCCACGCGCGCGTGTATGCCACGCGCCTGTCTAGAAGACTCAGAAGCTGCCCACGCGCATGGCGGCGCGTGGCAGCGCGTGAGGCCTGTTTTCTGGTCGGTTTTCGTCACCGCCGGCGAGTGGAGCTCCATCTTGACCCACTGGTTTTTCTATGGTATTAAATTTACCTTAATACCATCTGTGTGTGTTCTGTTTAATTTTTAAATGATTGTTTCTATAAAAATTAGCTTAAATTTTTTTTTTGATGCATTCAGAATTTTTCTTTAATTCCAGAGGGCATATTAAGGATAAATTTACTGTTTGCCAATTTTTTAGGATTTATCTCTCAGTTTTTGGTCATTTGTGAGTATTTTTGTGGTACTTTTGTGGTTCCCAAAAATACGAATAATGCGTAAATATTATTTTTTGCACTTCATGAGTAGCAATAAATATTTTTTGGAGAGTTATATGACATAGATAAATTATGTCTAATTTGTTACATGCTTGCCTTGATTTGTGTTATGGTTTAAATATACTTCTGAGGTATATTTGTTAGGCTTTTGGTAAGCCCACATTTCTTTTTAAACCTAATTTCAAGGCCTTCACACTCGTTCTCCTTGGAAGGAGAATGTGGCATATTCATCCATTTTACTACCCTTTAACTTGTTATTTGAGCATGCTAGTTTTAGGTAAATGGATGGATACTAGATTGGCATTCTAAAGAAACTTATGTTTATGTGTTTACTCTTATTTTAAGAAAATTCTTTTGAGAATAATGTGTTGTGCGGCATCTCCATTTGTTTTATTGGAGTAGTTTGTAGTAGGATTCTCAAAGATGTTGTATTCTACTATTTCCCTGTATATTTCCAGAAAGCCTTGTACGGGGATGTAATTTCGCACGCACATTATTCAAGACAGAATTTTCTTAGCATAAGTTATTAGAATGCCAATGAGGCTCAATGGAGTCTTTGCACACTTTATTGCATGGTGTAATTTTATATTATTCTATATTATCATGTGAATGATTTATTATATTGTGGCTTATATGATGATGAAATTTATTGCGAAAAATTACTTGAAAAATATGTTTCCCAACTCACATACATGGGAGATGATTACGAGCTTAGCAGATTTTCGATTTCATGATGTGATGAAGGATTATGTTTTTCATTTGAATTTTTTGAAATAAATAGAAGGATGTATAATTAATGTCTTTTCCTTGCGCAATCTAATGTAGAGAATATAATGGCCACCAAGAATGTCATAGCTGATCTCGTTAAGGGTGAGAAACTTAACGGAGATAATTATGACATTTGGCACAAAAAGATGAAATTCATGCTGAACGAACAAGAGCTCGAGGAGCACTTGACCAAGGAGTTGGTCGCGCCAACTAAGGCGCAACCCCTAATAGACCACACTGCCTACCAGAAATGGAATCAGAAAGATCGTAGTGCGCGCTATACCTTGTTGAGCAGCTTGCAAAATGATCTAATCGGGCAGTATGATGAACTTCCAACTTGCAAAGCTTTATGGGATCAACTCAAGTTCTCTTTTGGTGGAACCTCAACTACGCGGCTTCGTAGCCTTGTGATTAAGTTTGAGGAATACACAAAAGACCCTAAGCATACCATGAATGAACATCTAAGGGTGATGTCCAATATGATTGGTAAGCTAAGGGATGCTGGCCATGCGCTCACAGATGAGCAGCAAGTCAGAGCTGTCATAAGGTCCCTTCCTGCCTCGTGGGCCAATATGAAACAGATATTGACCCACAGTGAAAACATCAAGAACTTTTCTGATGTTTCACAGCATGTCATCCTTGAGGACGAGACTCGAGATACTGACAAGACCCTTGCTTATGTCGCCCAAATGGGATCGCACAATGCAAATGGCAAGCGCGGAAGACAAAGTAAGAAAGGCGAGGCTAGCACTTCTGCGCCAAAGGAAGGAAAAATGAAGAACCGCAAGAGAGGAAAACGTGGTGGGAAAAAGGATCTGCCTAAAGTAAAATGCTTCAACTGTCAACAGAAAGGACACTTCGCTCGTGATTGCACTGAGCCGAAGAAGGTACTTTCAGAATCTCTCTCTCAGTTATATGTTTCCTCACATGTGATGGTTGCTCATTCCCAACCTGTGTGGTTTGTGGATACAGGTGCAACAAAACATGTAGCACGTGATCGAGAGGGGTTCATAGATTATCACCGGATTCCAGCAGGTAGCAAACATATCTTCATGGGAAACAATAGCTCCGAAGAGGTGCTAGGGGTTGGTTCTTACCAGCTCAAGTTGCGCACTGGGCGCACATTGATTCTAGAGGATGTGCGATATGCACCCACAGTTCGGCTTAATCTACTTTCAGTTACTGCTTTATTAGACAGTGGTTTTTCCTTTATTTTTAGGGGTAATAAGTTGGACATTTTTTTGGATGATGTTTTGTTCAGACATGGTTTTCGCATGGATAGCCTTTTTCAATTGGATTTAATTGATTCTCAGTCTTCTTATTCTTATGTGGTGAATGATAATATTGTGAATGATTCTACCACCTGGCATGCAAGACTGGGCCACATAGGCCAAGATAGAATGACTCGTTTGGCTAGAGAAGGCCTTTTAGGCTCACTCACAAAAGTCAATCTACAAACTTGTGAGGCTTGTTTGGCCGGTAAAGCATGCAGGAAGCCTTTTGGAAAGGCTGTGAGAGCAACTCAACCACCTGAGCTAGTTCACTCTGATATATGCGGACCTATGAGTGTAAAGGCACGCCATGGCGCCTCTTATTTCCTTACACTGATAGACGATTATACGCGATATGGTTATGTGTATCTGATATCTCACCGCTACGAAACTTTGGACTGTTTCAAACGCTTTGTAGCTGAGGTTGAGAATCAGAAAGAGAAGAATTTAAAAACTCTTCGCACTGACCGAGGATGCGAATATTTGTCAGATCACTTCAAGAAGTTTTGTGAGGAAAAGGGGATACGCAGGCAACTTACTATTCCTAATACTCCACAACAAAATGGTGTTGCGAAAAGAAGGAATAGAACATTGTTAGACATGGTTAGGTCTATGATGGCGCAAGCAAACCTTCCTATATCTTTTTGGGGGGATGCCCTTTTGACTGCAGCCTATATACTTAATTCGTGTGCCTTCACAGTCAGTCAAATCCACCCCTTATGAGCTTTGGAATGACCAAAAGCCAAATTTGGATAACTTGCGCCCATGGGGCTCAGTAGGTTATGTTCACAGTTTTTCTCATAAGTATGGGAAACTAGGGCCTAGAGCAAAGAAGAGTATCTTTCTAAGGTATTCTGAAAACTCTAAAGGCTATGTAATGTATGGTGAACATCCAAATGGTGGAGGGACTGAAATAGAGTCTCGTGATGTCGATTTCATAGAGAGTGATTTTCCTAGCATTGGAGATGCGAGTAAGAATCTTGACCTCTATGAGTTAGAGGAGGTTGAACCCACTTTACCATCTTCAAGCGAAGGTGGGGAATTAGTTCCTCATCCGGTTGTCGCTGAAGATAGTGTGAGTGACCTTCAACCTAGTGGGAGTATCCCAGACAGTGGGAGCACACCACAAGGACCATTAGGTCAACAAGATTCTCAACTGCGTAGAGGTGCACGAGGAAGAGTTCCACGTCGTCTTTTTGAGATTGACGGAGAAATTCTTATGTGCACTCCAAATGATGAAGACGAGCCTACTTATGTGGAAGAAGCCTTATCTTCATCTGCTAGAAATGAGTGGATGGCTGCAATGAAGGATGAGTTAAGCTCAATGGAAAAGAATCGAGTCTGGGAGTTGATTAACCTTCCGCCAGGGCGCAAGACTATTGGAAACAAGTGGGTTTTTAAAGTCAAGCGCAAGGTAGATGGGTTAATCGACAAGTATAAGGCACGTCTTGTGGCGAAAGGCTATACCCAACTACGGGGTGTGGACTATGAAGATACTTTCTCCCCAGTGGTGAGATTTGCTTCAATTCGCCTGATCCTAGCTATTGTCGCCCAGCAGGATTTAGAACTTTTTCATATGGATGTTAAGACTGCGTTTCTCAATGGAGAACTAGACAAAGAGATTTATATGGCTCAACCCGAGGGTTTTGAAGTCAAGGGACATGAGCGCAAAGTTTGCCGGCTCAAACGTTCTATATATGGTCTCAAACAATCGTCTAGGCAGTGGTACTTTAGGTTTCATCATGCCATTACCTCTATAGGTTTTGAAATGATTGAACAAGACGCGTTTACGTAAAACGATCCAAGAAAAATATTCTAATCCTTTCTTTGTATGTGGATGACATTCTTTTAGCTGGGAATGACATGAGTTCCATTGTCGCCACTAAGCAGTGGCTGTCCTCAACTTTTGAGATGAAGGACATGGGAGAAGCTAATTATGTGCTCGGAGTTAAAATCATACGTGATCGTCCAAAGAGACTTCTCGGTTTGTCTCAAGAGACATATATCAAGAAGGTCATTGAACGATTCCGTATGCATAACTCAAAACCCATAGACACTCTAATGGACAAGGCGTGTACTTTAACAACAGACCAATGCCCAAAGAATGATGAGGAAAAGAATCGGATGTCCAAAGTGCCTTACGCGGCTGCAGTTGGGAGTTTGATGTACGCTATGTTGTGTACGCGTCCAGACATCTGCTATGCCGTTGGAATGGTGAGTCGTTATCAGAGTAATCCTGGACCCGCTCATTGGAATGCGGTGAAGAGGATTCTTCGATACTTACGTGGAACCGCTGATCTCGTCCTGTGCTATCATGGTGGAGACTTGAGATTGAGAGTATACAGCGATGCTGATTGGGGCGCTGATAGAGATGAGCGCATATCCACTTCAGGTAGAGCTATCTCTTGGTACAGCAAGAAAAAGTCTTGCATCGCCCTATCCACGATAGAGTCGGAGTATGTTGCTTGTTCAGCAGCAGTCCAGGAAACTGTTTGGTTGAGGTCATTCTTACAGGCTCTAGGGGTTACAGCTCATGCAGATGAGTCTGTCACTGTTCACTGTGTCAATACAGCTGCCCTAGATTTTGTAAAGGACCCCAAATATCATGGGAAGGCCAAACACATAGGCCTTCGTTATCACTTCATTAGAACTTTAGTTGCGCAAGGAGAGGTGACCATGAAACATATACCTACTGGCAGAATGGTGGCTGATCCTTTGACCAAGCCTATTGCTAGAGATGTTTTCCTTTCTCACATTAGGAGTATGGGACTACGTAGGTTTTGATATGTTTATGGCATCTTATGTACTTGACATTATTTATTACATTAAATTTTTCGTTCCTTGATTTGAGTTTATTATGGAATGAATGAATAATCTTTGTGATTACATATACATCCTTATTGAGAGTGTCACCAGGCTCGAATTGACCCACTCACACGGGTAATTCACCTTGGCGCTAAGATAGCGAGCAAGATGAGACATAATTGTCTTAAGCGCCAAGTGGGCGAATAAGATGATACAGCTTATAAAGCAAACATGTCGCCTTAGTTGGAGCTAAGATGAGACCTAATAAATGTAGGTCGATCATAGAGTATCTCCACAACTCTATGTAGCCTGTTTACAGCCGAATGTGAGATTTCAGGCAGGCACTATGAGAGTGACTGGGCTGAAAAACTCAGGTTAGGCGCTTGTACAGCGACTAGACTTAGATTCGTATGGCGTATTTATTATACATTTATGTGACACGCCCTTGCGGGTTACGCCATAGCATGCAAATCATACTGCATGTGCTAAATGCAGACCGACAGTGGGAGTGACGAATGAATCCCTGCTTCGTCACTGTGTGAGCCACTTGGATCGAAATTTTTGATCCTATATGGTACCCTTTTCACCTTAGACTATGTCATGAAGAGGATACTCAATGTCGCTACTTTAGCATGTACCCTTGGATCATGGATGATGCGGTCTCGCGGGGCATGTCTAGGAAAGCGGTTGGGTCTAATTGGAATGACATGAGGGCTTTGGGAAGAAAGTTCAATATTACATCATGTTGTGTGATTCATAGCCCGGGCGACTTTGTCGATTTTTGTTTCGATATGAGTCATGAATACATAACATATGAGAGGTTTAACACTGCTCATTATGAGGGATTTGAGAGTGTTTAATCTGGTGTAGTTGAACTATCTGGGGTACATACGAGATTTTTTTAGAGTGATGTATTGTGTTAGTTTGGTGATAACTTAATACAATACTCCTCAACTGGACATCCTTTCTCGTAGGTCGCACGTTCCATTTCCTGTATGAGGAGATGAGTGGACGAGAGATAAAGAGGGACTGTACGATTTATTTGCCCTGTCTGTGGGCGAGTGGGAGCTGTTAATAAATTGGGTCAGTGGACCCATTATCCGCCCACTAACAGATAATGTGTATTTGTTAGTTTGGATAAATACAGTTATTTAGAGAATATTTATCTCTTAAGTGTTTGAGATAAATACAATCTTTATCTCCTAAGAGTTGGAGGTAAAGTCAGTCTCTAATTGTATCTCTATATAAAGACTAGAGATATCCCAATTTAATAAATTAGGTAAGTCAATAGTAATAACCCTCTCTCTATAACACTCTCTCTAGAGCAATCACCAAGCTCTAGGATTTGGTTCGTGGACGAAGAACTCGACTCTAGTAGCCGTTTTCGTACCTGCGAAAAAGATCAAGCGTGTTGGAGGCTCGTAACAACAAGGATCCTACGTCGGAATTTTCGGAGACTTCGTACGGTATGTTTTCGAACTCATTACGTGTTACGTGGTAGCACAATGATTGTTGTAATCGTTTCAACACCTTAAAATAGCCATCGGGTGGAGGCCGCCAGCAGATTGGGAGTGTCAGGTTGTGTGAGTTGGTTTTCTGCTGGGCATGCTTGAGACGCTCCAGGTGGTCCACAGCAGCCGAGAAAAGCTCTAAGGTGTCCCATTGCGCACATTTAAAGATCATTGTACGTATTCCTGTTCTTCAATAAGAACCAACAGTGAGTAGAAAAGACTTCCCCCTTTGCCCTGTTCAACCTTGCTACCACGTGTTTCCACACCACAAACCAGAGGATTCCATATCTTGAAACTCATAAATGTGTCCGAACCATGGCATGCAAATAAAAAGCGACGAAAGTATACGGAACAAGTCTTCACCATCTTTAGCGCACAATGGACACACGTCATCCACTTGAATCTGTTTCTTTTGCAAATTTGACGAAGTGGGAAGGATGTTGAGACAAAATCTCCAAACAGAGATTATAATTTTGTTCAAGAGTCGAAGGTTTAAACTGAAATTTCACTTGTCACCCGTATGCGTGCCCTGCCTAGTCCAAACTACAACACTAGCAGGTTCCACTCCCCTCTCCATAACTAGTCGATAGGCACTACTTACTAAAAAGTGGCCACTTTTCGTGTAATGCAAGATCAGTCGGTCTTCATTTTGTAAGGAACCCAGCGGAAAGGATGTAATCATCTGGGCCTCCTGATCAAAGAATATTTCGCTATCAGGTCCTTTCACCACTGTCGGGAATCCATCACAATAACTGTAGCTTCAATTGAGAGGATCTTTATTGGCGATTGTACCTTAAAAGAAACTGGTTGTGGAAGTCAGCAATCCCCCAAAGTCGTTACATAAAGTTTAACGACAAAAGATTGTAAAACTTGCCTGTTGTGATTTGTCGCTTTTACAACGCAACAGGTTTTAGTTGTTTGTCCCTAAAATCCTCATATAGGATTCTTTTTGAACAGTACATTTGTTTAAAGCTTGCTTCAGTTATATTATAACGTGGCTCATGAATGCTTAATACCACTTTTGTCGCTGAAACCCAACTTCTCGGTGATATGGTGTTTGGTTGGCACGCAAAATTTCAGTTCTGTCGGTGAATATAGGGTTCACATATAAAAAACTGGCCCTCCTACAAGTCTTTCGCAATCTGCATTGCTTTACGCGAACGTAAGTTGCGCCAATTCATGGTCGCATGATATTATTAGCTATAATGCAGTCTAGACTTAAGCCTAAACCTGTTAAAACATCCATCACCTGTACACCTTTTGAAGTTTGGTAGGAGAGCTAAACTTGATGTCAGATTCATCAATCCAAGCTCGAATTAGCCTTCCACCATTTGTTTCTTTGAGGAAGAGATTTTCCTTATTCGGACTGAGATCAGATATCCTGGCCAAAAACCTTGTCAAGAGATGTTCTATATTTAAGAGATAGTTAATGGTTGTTTGTGGCTGCCTTGAGCTAATGAGCATTAGCGGTGGATTTTTTGGTGTTGCAGATGGAACAGAAGATTTATTAGAGCTCTGGGTTATCTAAGTAATATGCATTCTTATCTTCGTGTGAGCGCTTGCGCATGTACAATATGAATTTGGAATAAGTTGAAAGTTCTCATAAGGGTGTAAATTTTTGTGGATGAAATTCTTCGAGTCAGATCAAGAAAACAGCAATTAAGGGAGTTCAGGCTGATATCCATCCGGAGAAGAGAACTTTTCCCAAATAAATTATGGTGGCTGGTTAATTGGAATTACTACAATGATAGATCCTAAGTGAACAAACAGCCTCTCTTCTGCAAACCGCTTTTTGCATTTTGTAAGAAAGATCATCTTGTAATACCGATAAGAATGCAGGTCTAGTATGAACTTGCTACGAACTTGTCATCCTTGAGGTTTTCCAAGTAATGAACCTCTCGGGTAGCAACATGCCTCAATCCCTCATGGAACTACTTTGCAATTAACTTTTGACATCTTTATGCTAAGCCTTCTTTCAAACAATTGCTAGTCAACTTACCCGCCAAAGAATGAGGAAAGCTTGAGATTGATGATACAATCTCGTATAGTTTAATGACCGACCTTTAATAACATGAATGACGAAGCAAACAATGAATGTCAACCCCGAAGTCAATAGTGAAAGTGGAAATCTTCAGAAACTTGAAATGCATGGCATCAAAATTTCAATGGGAGTGAATTGCAGGGCAATTCTCCTATGGCAAAGACTGGTATGCATGTGCATGTGGTTCCCTTGCCAAAGAAGGACTGCACTATTATTCCTCAAACCCATATATGCCTTCTTTCAAACATCCATGCTCGAACGATCTTCAGAGGAAACCAAAAAGCTCTTCATATATTAGTTGGTTCGCACCTTGATTTTGGATATGCTGAAGAATGGAGTGGCATATGCTGGCATAATTCCTGCAGAGATTACGCCTTTTTTCATGCATGGGGTCCCCATTTCTCTCACTATTTTTCCTTTATGAAAGGCCATGGACATTGCTCTCCACTTCTAGTGACCTTTCCGCATGTCCAAGATATTGTGACTTGGGAAAAGTACATGCATATATGATTGAACCTAAGTACGATTGTCCATTATCATGTTACGAGGATATTACCACACAGATTGAAATCATAATAATCTTAAGATTAACCAACCATTTCCTATACAACTAATGGGATAATGGTCTATGGTTCGGCATGTCCAAGATTCAAATATTAGTGTAGTGTTAATTAGTAGTTATAGTAGAGTTAATTCATGAACGATGTTAAGATTATGTACATCATTCTTAATACTCTAATTATTGTTGCTTATTCTGCCTCTTGAACCCTAGAGTAGGTAAAAGGTTCCATTACAAACCCCTAAGACACAGAGATGCAGCTTCGAGTTCGTCACACAAAGCCACAAATACAGGACGCATAAAACTTGAGACTGGGTGATAGATAAATACAGAAAACTGCTATTAAATATTTGCGAGGTGATGTTCCTGTAATTTCCAATTATTCTGGTTCTGTCAAACTACCTTTAGTTCATTTGAAAGTAAAAGTGAGCCACCAAGTTAAGATGCTTTTCTACATTATGTTTTAGCATCTCTTTGAAGAGCAGAAGGCCATATTATACTGTTGTTGAAGGTTAAAATCTCGGGCCAATGATAAAAGATGGCTTCAAATGCATGATACTTGCTCAAGGGACAACAATAAAAGAGAACAAAAATGTCGTACTCAAGGAAAACCGTTCACAAAGTTCATGTTGAAGTTCTGCGGATCAGAATGGACCACTATCCAAACGTAGGAATAGAGGATGTGCCCAGAATATCCTATTTGCACAGAAAATTCCGGACCATTGTGACGCCTATAAATGAGTTTGGAGCATCATAACTGCTCATCAATGCGATGAGGGATGTTAGGTCCCCAAATCCTTAGGAAGGGTTTCTCGATATTATAATTCTGTTATCTGGAGCAAACAGGTAGTTTTGTTCTAGTGTATAGATGCATTACTGACCAAATCTCCTTTGTCTGTTGACCTTTCAATTGCTCCAAGGTGATTAACTTCACAAGCAGATAGTAGTTCACTGCCAAAGGAGATTTGCTCTGCATTGCAGATAGACAGTTATAAGTCACCTTGACATCCTCCAATTGGACTCCAAGCAGGTAACATTGATCCTTTGTATAACATATCACACGTACAAACCCTAATATGCTCATGTTCAGCTGTGTAGTTTCTTTGTCTAATATGCAGTACACCAAACACTCTAATGTGGGCAAATAATAATCCTGATGCTAATTGATGTTCAAGAATCCTCACGTTCGCTCCCACAAGCACATTAAGCCTTTTTCTTTGTCTTCTATGGCAACTTCAATCCTGGTGCTCTCTTTCTTTAGCAAGGATATTATTGATGTTAATGAAATTAAATGTCAGAGATCTTGCTTCTCTCTTTCCTTCTGTCCTCAACCTGACCCTAACCTAACTCTAATGTGTGCAATAGCTACCAGAGCCACCACAACCCTAACTGCCACACAACTCACCGCCCACTTTGCCAACTCCCCCCCCCCCCCCCCCCCCTCCCCCCCGCGCAGACCAAACTTTTTCACAAAAAAGAGCCCGGCTTGTTTAGGCCTGCCACGGCCCAACCCATTATCGAGCCCAAACTTGGCATGGGCGGGCTCGATAAATTTTCGAAATTTTGAATTTCTCCCTTCCCTCAAAACGGCCAACTTTGTAGAAATGACATATTCACCCTCCAACCGCTATGAACAAATTTTGGCTGCTACCCGGGTTGTAGGAATCTTCTTCCAACCCCGTATATAATGACAATTAATAGTCGTTAAATGTTTCTAGTGGCTTTTTTTCTAACACTTTCAACGACAATTATTAACGGCATTTTTAGCATTACTAAATAAAAGCCACTAGAAACATTTAGAAACACTTAATTGTCGCTATATAGGGGGTGAGAGGAAAATTCCTCCCACTAGGGTAGCAGCCAAATTTTTTCCAACCGCTATATAGCAACCAGTTTGAGGAGTACTTTTGTACAGCCTTATTCTAAACCGCTTTTTTTTTATACACTTTTACATATTTTTCACTTCCCAACAATGATAAACAACTATTTTAGGGATATTTTGATCTTTTGCAATTAAAAAAATCTTATGCTCTTTACATTCTTCACACCTCAACTATAATTCACAACTCTCTCTTGTCTACAAGATTTCTTGTGCATTCTTATTCGTTACTAACCCTCCCAACTAATTATAAGCTTTCTTTAATTGTTAGTTGATAGCTTTTAGCTCTAAAACTATTCTTCATTAATTAGTTTAGTTCTTCACTATTTAATTATTCTTAACAGTTTTGTAATTTTTTCATTCAAATATTATAAAAAGTATGTCTACTTCAAGACATCAAAATCACACATTAAAATACCTTCACCATGACGAGCATCACATTAAAAAAAAACTTCAAGAGTAATCACCACTGGTATATACACCTAAAGTTCCTTGGCATTTAACCAACACCACTGGTATATACACCTAAAGTTCCTTGGCATTTAACCAAATTACTAGTATAGACACCTAAAGTTCCTTGGCATTTAACCAAAATATTCCTGATATTCAATCTACACCTTCACAAGATCAACAACACTTCAGTCAAGCATCCAGTTCAGCAGGCAACACTAATACCGCTATGTACACGCTTAGCTCGATCAGTGGTCGTGGAGAGGATGGACCAAGCAATCATATCTCAAGTCCGCCAAAAGGCCGAAGGACGGATTGAAAACATAAAAGTAAATGTTGGGATCATTTTACAAAGGTTATGGTTGATGAAGTATCCAAAGCTCAATGTAAATATTGTTTCAAGTTGTTTCCGCATGGCAATGATAATTTACATCTTAGCAGGAATTTCTTGCAATAGGCATCTAAACAAGGACATATTGATGTAGTCAAACACACCATTACCTTTTGACAACAAGTTATGTGTTCATAACTAGTAGCAAAGAGACAGTCATGCTGAACTTATTGTGCCCAATAAAGAATCATGTGCAACCTTTGTATAAAAGGTTCATAGAAAGACTACTAAGTCTGATGCATTGAAACAATACAATGCCACTATACAACAGTTAATTAAATATTTTGGAAACTTTGATGGTAAAGTTAATCTTAATTATGTTGTTTGGAGATCTCCCAATATGGTAAAGTCAGACTTCAAATTTTTTCTAACAAATCTCATCCAAATCAGACCTTTAACCTCTTATACTATCTAGACTCTAACTTGGGATAAGTCTGGAATAACTGTAATAATTAACTGGACCAGAATGCTAACTAGACTGGATTTATTGGACCTCTAACTGAACTGGACTTAATTAATTAGATTAAAATTATTATCTATTACTAGGCCTAATACAAAAATAACAAGTAAATTCTAGCTAAAAATATGCCCAATAACTGCCAAGTAAATATGTAAAATAAACCTACAAAAATTGGGGTGTCTACACCCCTTCATGAAAAGAACATACAATTAAATATCTACTTGTAATTAAGTCTTTGATATGTCTCAAATAAATGTGGACATACTTGTACTTGATACTTAGATCCATTTTGCCACGGCTTTTGTAGGGCGGGCAATCATATTAGGTCAAACTCTTCCCACAAGTTCGGTCTATGTTTGTGCGTAGTAGAGGATGAGGATAATCCCATCATGGAGCATGCATGCAAGTTGGTGTCACGTATATGCCCTTTCTTCTTATTCGTGGCCCATAGGTGTATTACACCACAAACTTTATTGCCTTTAATTAGTACTCAAGGGGTCTGATTCATGATCGGAAGCACGCTTAGACGATAACACCACAGAAATTATAGCCTATACAACAATTAAGATGCAATATAAAGAATTAATGTATGATCAACTAATATGTCAATGAACGCATACAAAAATTCAAAGACAAACTTTAAAAGAGAACTCACATGAACATTCTATGAAACCTCTAAAACAAGCTTTCTACTGGATGTGCTTGATATTTAAAATTTTAGTTAACTACTCGGTTGTCTACTGTAGTATTAGCTAGGCATATTCAACTTTAGGCACTAGATATCGATTTGTGTCAAAGTGACAACTAAATTCTTAAATTCATTTCAATCAGGTCATTCTACTAGCATCTAGTCAATCTAACTCTGTTAATTTAGGGGTAAAACTATCATTTCCCTATTTGCTTCTTTTCTTATTCCTTGTTCTTCTTTCTTCTAATCCCCATATTCTCCTTCTTCTTTCTTCTTCTCCCAAGTCCAACACATTACCAACCACCACCACAGCGCTGCCACAGCTCCACCACCAACCATAAAGCACACAACACCCACTTTCATACACACACATACACCCACTGTCACATATACATCCCCCACCCCCAAACACACAACATAACTGTCACATACACAAGCGCGCGCACACACGCGCAACACACACTGTCTGGGGCGCACACACACGCACACTGTTACACATATCTACCCTCACACAACACCCACTGTCACACACACACACATACACACACACACAACTGTCATGAAACATACCCTCACCCACATAAGCACAACACAAAATACACTCAGCACATTGTCACGACAGTGTGTGGGTGGCTGGCAGTGGTTGTTATGTACGTGGGGGTGGGGATGGGGTGTGTATGTGCTGTGCGTGTAAGCATGAGGGGTGTCCCATGATAGTGTCTGAGAATTGAAGAGGGGGTGTGTGTGTGTGTGCGCACACGCGCACGTGTCTCTGTCTGTTTTGTGTGCATGTGTGTGATTGTGGGTGTTATGTGTGTGTTTTATGTGTGGGGGTAGGGAGGAAGAAGGGAAAAACAGTTGTAAGAAGGAAGAAAGAATAGGGAAAAAAAGAGAGGAGAAAGGTTAGAAAGAAGAGGGAAGCTGGGAGGGAAAGAAGAGGGAATCACTACAAGAAAAATAACTTTTAGCGATGGATAGTTCCATCGCTAAAAGCCCTACATCCGTCGCCAAAGACTTTTAGCGATGAACACTCCGTCGCTAAAAGTTTGTTGTCTATAACACCGTCGCTAAAAGTTTTGTGACGGAATTTTAAAATCCGTCGCCTAAAGTCAACTTTGAGTAACGGACGTATTAGTACAATTATTCCGTCTCTAAATATATTTTCATATTTAAATTTATTTTTTTTTCTAAAATAACTTCTTACATAAGATATTTAGCAATGGAACATTTGTCAAAAAATTATTCAGAAAATGATGACTTTTAGAGCTGGACTGTTCGTTACTAAAAGTTGTTGTTTTAACCTTTTAGTGATGGAGCTGTCGTCGCTAAAAGTCATTTATTTACAGAAAAAGTAAGAATTTTAGCTACTGAATAAAATCTGTCGCTAAAAGTCAAACTAATTTTAATTTTTTTTTATTTTTTTAATACCCAAACCTGTAATTACAAATTCTCAACAATCATTCACAATCCAACAAATATTTCTCAATGCACATTAGGGTTAAATAATTACTGATACATCAGTAATTATTTTAAAAAAATATATAGAGAATGGATTCTATACTAATAAAAATATATAAAGAATGGATTCTATATTAATTAAAAATATATAAAGAATATATTCTATACTAAGAAAAAAATGTATTCAGAGTTCAGGAGGGCACGGGAACGGGTTACAATAGAGTAGGGGAGGGGAATACAAGTCGAGAGGGAAGGGGGCTAGGAGGGGAAGGGTTGATAGGGGTCGGCGAGTCTCGGATCTGGATCCTGCTGTTCGTCCTTGTTCACGGGGGCACAGTGATCCAGCTCGGCATGTCCAGAAGCAGTGCCTTGCATGTCAAGGCACGGATGCATTAATATCGATAGTAATCGTATATAGTGTTTTCTAAAAGCATATAATGGTTATAGCTGATTATGCGCCATGATCATCCTATACACCTCCGTAGCAATGTGACGGATCTTATCCTCGTGTAATGACAAGAGCTCCACGATCGGTGTCTGCGTCTGTTAAGATGCAGCGTCGGGTGGGGACGCTCCTATCATGGCACGTGCAGTCGTACCGGGGAAGCCGCACCCTAACTAATACTAATTAGCCCTAATTAATTCTTAATTAAACTCTAGTTTATACTAACTAAACCCAACTAACTCTGATTAGTCCTAATTAGCCACAACTAACACTGATTAGCCATAATTAACATTGATTAACCCTAATTTACTGTTAATTTAATCTCTAATTAGCTCTAATTATCACTAATTAACCTAATTAAACCCCGATTGTTCTGATAAATCGTAGACAGACCCTAATTAAATTCAATTAAGGTAATTAACTGTGATATATTCTAATTAGGCTCAATTAACCCTAAGTAGCTCGAATTAGCCCTAATTAAAGCCCGAATAACACTAATTGAGTCTAATCAAATGCAGTTCACTGTAATACTCCTAAATAACTCGAATTAACCCTAATTTCCCCTAATTAACACATTAATTCAGCATGTTCACCTTAATTAGATCTTAATTAAATCCAGTTAACTCTAGTTGACCCTATTTAGCTCTCTCGTGTTCTAGTACCTTATTTGCATGATTTTAGGGAGAAAGAATGGAGTTCCCTTCATGGTTCGTCCAACCATCGAGTGAAGTTGGAAGATTCAGAGGTACAAGGATGCTTAATATAAAAAAGCCCAAATGTTTCGCTTTTATACATGACCCAGTACTGTGTATCTAGTTAGAAGATAGCCTAAAATGTCCACAACTCCCTTTTCTTGCCACTGATTTGCAATTGCTTTTATCTATTTAGGTTTGATACAAAATTATTTGGTTATAGTGAACTTGAGCTAAGAAAATCATCAATTCAAAAATCCTTTAATATTTATCGATCCACCAAATCAAGATTCTCAAGTAAATCCGGTTCTTTTGGTTGGGAAGTTATGGACTAAAAGTTTCCCTTAACTTGTCATGTTGAACCATCTCATCTAAGATCTTATCTTTTGAGACTTCAGATAACACTTTTGGCTCGCAACTCTTTATGTCTACAGAAGAGAAAACTTTCTAAGACAAAAGGTCTTTCTCAGCCTATCGCAGACATTTCCTGCCCTCCATTGTTCCTGAGGTAATTAGTGGTAAATTTACACAGTTTCCTTTTGACCAATCCTGTATGCCTGACATATGGCTTGCCTTTCAACTGATGGATTGCAACCAATATTAAGCAAAACAACTCTTGACGTCTCAACCAAATTTATACTTTTGAACAAGCTTTTTTTGGGGTTGCCAAAAAAAATTGGTAAAAATCCGTCGATAAAAATCTTTACCAACAGTTTACCCATAGGTAAAAGTTTGTAGTGATGGAGTTGTACCGACGGAATAATCTGTCGATAAATCTGCCTTTTAGCGACAAATTTGAGTCCATCGCTAAAGTCCGTTGCTAAATACACTTTTTCTTGTTGTGGAAAAAAAGACCAAAAAGACCGATTTACCCTCACTAAAGGGATTTAACGAGGAGGCACAATTGACGGAATAACCTAATTGAAAGGAACTTAAGAATTTAACGGTCACTTTGACACAAATTGATGTGCAGTAATCAAAGTTGAATATGCCTAATAAATACAATGGTCAACCTATTAATTAACTCTTAAAATTTCTCCTCTTGTTGGTCTTTTGGTATGACAGAGCAATCACTTCATTCTAATCAAAATTCAGGCATCCGCTGAATGTGATGTCTGAAGCGATCTCTTATCCATTTGTCAAAAATCTACACCCACAAAATCCAGAAGCAATCCAATGAGGGTTAAAATGTTGCCAGGCCTCCATTGGTGCACATTGCAGCAAATTGTGTTTATGCAAATCGTAAAGCCTCCGACAATAATCTTTGTTTATGTGGGCAAAGAAGGCCTTTATTCTCATAGCCTACTACTCAAGTGATGAAAACTCAAAGCCCTCCCACCATTATGAAAATAACACAATTAGTTACTCAACTCTACATAACATATTTTTCAAAACATTAACTTTTAAAGTATCATACCAGAAACTCCTAGACTAACGCCTCTCTTTTCTCATTCCTTCCGTTACATGTATGGCAAAAAAAAAAAAAAAACTGACCCTTAAGAATATCGTGACTTCAGTAGATGTAACACGATCAATTAAACTAACAAAAAATAATCAATAGGAAGAAGTAAGTGCACAATGCCATAATGATGTTTCATTACTACATTAAAGATCAAGTGCAAATTTAAACAATATTAACATGCCGGTCATACAAATATTAGCTCTCTGCTTCTTGTCGAGGTTTAGAATCGTGCCACTTGTTGGCCCACAGCCTCAGCGAGAGGTGACAAAAAAAAATGAGATAAATTACACACAGCACCCTGAGTGAGGTTTACCCTAAACTACATACGGTTCCTACTATCTGGTTTTATTACACTCCGCTCCCTGAAGTTTATAATATGTTTGCACAAAACTCCATTCCTTTAAGTTTTCGTGAATAAAAGTTAGGTCACCACATAATATTTTATGAACTACAAAAATTGCTCTTTAACATGTCTTCCTTCTTCGGCCACCATTATCGGCTCCAGGGTACCGCCACTGGCGCCGCTGTCATCCCCCTTCAAACACCATTGCCCACTGCCTCTCTCTCTCTCTCTCTCACACACACACACACACACAAGCACTAACACAAACACAAACACACTGTCCACAAGATACCACCACAATAGACTTAGCACCACCACAACACCACAAACAGATCTAGCACCACTACAATGTTACCCAACTCTAGACATAGCACACACTTGTGCCGCACAACACCATCACCACACAACCTATGGCATCACCATAGTCATCCACCGCACTTCACCACACCACCGGTGACCAGATCAGGCCATAATTTTTTGCCTTCTACAAGCATCAGCATCACCGAGTATGGTTTTAAGGACCCGGCATAAATCTATGAACAAGATAGATCTTGACGAAGGCCCAGCGATGGTTTTGAAAAACCCATCGCCGACCATGGTTTTGAGGGCCCGTATCTCAACCATTAACCCACTGACACCAAAGACACGAACATAATGGACTCTGTGGGCATGGTGGTAGCAGAGTTCCTGGCAATCGGAGAGAGGCCTTGGCGCGACGGTTGGCTGTTGTGAAGAAGGCAGTGGAACGCGATCGGAAGCTGAAGGGTGTTGCCGTGTGGTGGGGTAGCCGGAGGTTTCACTGGAGTGTGTTGTTGGGTGGTGGGTCGTGGTGGCTGCGGTGGTGACTTGTCAGTAAGGTGAAGGGACGGTGCTATTGTTGGGTGGCCGTCAGTTAGGCTGTTAACTGAAATGGTGGCTTGATCTGGTGGCCTATTGGTGGGGTTATAGGGGTAAATTTATTTGTTTATGAGGGTATCGGAGTCTTTTCATTTATTTTATTAACTCTATTAACTGAAAAATAAAAATGTGTAGCTTAGTATAATAAAAGAGATAGTAGGAATCGTGTGTAGTTTAGGGCAAACCTCAGGGGTGTCATGTTTAATTTACACATTGAAGTGTAAATCATGCAAAATAAAAATTAAAGATTAATAAGCAAGTGCAAACTAATAATAACTATACTTGATAAGGAAGCCACTGATGAAGCCCTAGCTGGGGCTGTTGAACGCTAATTCTGTGCATCGTCACCACCTGGGCTGTTGACCCGTAGCAAGTCGTGCAGATGCAGCTCAAACTCGACCACGACCATGATTGCTAGTTAATCTATGCATTACTAAAAGTAGAAACTGTATGACACTAGTAAGTTAATATATGGATTCTTTATAATTAGGACGAACTAATAAGCTAATATCGTTAACTATAAGTAATCAAGTACAAGAAAATGGAAAAATATGTATCAATGAATTCTTGATTCAAGTCTAAGATGCGGTATACTTGATGGGTGGGATCTAACATGGTGGATGGATCAACAAACCGTAAAGCATCAGTGATTAATTATCTTGTCTTTTTATCATTGGCTTCAATATCTATCACCATTGATTAAATTTTCTTTCGAGTGGTGGATATCTTTTCATTATTGTAAACTTCAACCCTCACTGTCCCCCCACTTCCATGTCACTGCCCCCATCTCCCACGCCACCTGGCACACAGCCCAAACAAAGTGTTGACCATGCCGTTGCTGTCGCCCCGCTGCGTCCACCACTGCTACTGCCACAGGAGCCCTGCCGCGCCCTTTCCCCGGCTGCTATTGCTGCTTTTCTGGCTTTTCTGTACGTGATATTGATGATTAACTTGTGCATAGTTTTTTCTCATATTTTTTTTTGTATTGAATTTGTTTTATGTTATTTTTCTTGCAAAGAAACATGCATTTGTTGTTAGATGGTTACCTTGTATGAGTTTATTAAGATGCAGTGGCTTATGTACCATATACCTTCAATTTCAAAATGATGGACAAAATTTAAGTTAATAAACTCATCAAAGGACCACGCAACACCTGCAGCTTAGACGTAAATTTAAATGAATTAACTCCTCAAAGGGATAATTAAAAGCCATTAAAAATGATGATCGACGAATACGACTAATTAAAAGCAGTAATAGACATAATTCGAGTTGAGATCCAACACATTAAAATCTCAAATGACTAATTAAAAGCAATGATCGACTTAAACCTAGAGCTTGGACCAAACCATTAACCCTAAAACAACAAACTGCAAACCCTAAACCAAACTCTAAACCGTAAACGATAAACGATGTACCCTATACCTTAAACCGTGAAGCCTAAACTCTAAACCCTATACCCGGCCTAAACCCTAAACACATTGTTAGCTAAAAGCAAAATTATAGTATCACAATCTGATGACACAATTTCAACTCTACTAAGAAGTAACACACCGCTGATAAACAAACTGCCTATAGGCAAGCGAAGATTCGTTTTCCCTTGGTGAAGTCCATTGACAAAGAGTTAGTGATAACTATGGTTGAGAATTTAAAGAGGATCATTTTGCTTATGGCATGTTCTTGCAAATTAACCTTATAATTCCATCTTTTCCGAACGTTCATGTTTCGAAAAGATTGTTACATATTACAAATTTTAAACAAGTGCATGCGTAAAGACCCTTAGTACTCATTTTTAAGGTACTCATTAAGGAGTAATGAGCCTTTGAATGTTCAGTTTGGATAATTTAGAAATGCAAAGTGCTTATAAAATAGTGTAGCAACTCACAAGGGCGGAGGGAATGGGGGCCACAAGTGCGCCGGTGCCCACCTGCTTCTCAGTGAATTTTTAATTCTATATGATATATTTTATCCTTAATGAGAAAAATGTCCACCTAAAATTTTTAAAAATGTTTAAAAGAGATGTATCTTTAGTCACTTTATATGTTATGCTATATGAAAATTCTAAAACTAGTTAAAAACAAAAGTCTTTTTAGCCATTAAAAATGTTAAACTAACTAAATAAAAAAAAGTTCTATGCTTTAACACAAAAATTTGAAAAATCATTATTTTCTATTGATTTCAAAGTCTCCCTGTTTCCAAAGCCTTAAAGCCACATAATGGAGAGAGGCACCAAACAAACAGTATTGTTAGTCCTCTCACTGGACTTTTGCCCTCAATGCCATGGCCCACTGCCTCCACTAGTAGGTCCACCTCTGGAGACCAACATAGTCGCATAGACAGTAGATTCAATCACGGTAGAATGGTTGAAGTCGTGATGTATTACTCGAATCATCGATTCATCTATTCCTCCAGCTTTGTCGATTCATCAAGGTGTATTTGCAGTGACGCTCTCCTTGTATTTTCTTTCCTAAATTATCAGTGTCTCTCCTAATTTTCTCCATGACAATCCCTTTAGCTTAAAAATCATGAAGAAACCTCTTTTTTCCCCAAATATATAGCCACCATTCTTCCACTGATTACTGGAATTGCTCCATTACCTCCATACAAAGTCGCAAACCCTAATCTTCCACTTTTAAAGCAAGGTAAGATCTAGACTTCTAGTGTTTATTCTTAGAATTTTTAATTCCTTGAACTTAAACCCTGTCCTTTTTATTTCAAATTAAAATTTGATAATTGAGTTTTGGAACTTACAAGTCCCAATTGGAAATCGGGGCCGCTAGTGGGATTCTTAATTTTAGATTGAGATTTTGAACTTTTATTTTAGATTACAATTGCTAGGTTTCAGATTGAGGTTTGTTGGGATTTTTTTATTTTAGATTGAGAGATTGACACTTCTGGTTGCAATTAGGAAGTAGGAATTTGGCATTTGGGAGAATTTAGCACTGAGTTTGACAATTGGGGTTTGAGAATTTGGAACTTTCATGAATAAATTGAATATACTGCCTATCTGATGAATTGGGAAGTTCGAATTGCCGAACTCGAGTTCTTGTTTCTTGCCACTCTGGCCCATGTTCATCAGTTCGTTAGGTTTAGCTTATTGATGAAGGTATTTTAAGCAAAAAAAATTTTGGTTATTAAATGCCCACCTTGAAGTAAGTTTCTGGCTCCGCCACTGGCGAACCATGCTTATGTATTTAATATCTTGGAAATTTGGCAGACCATTATCCCGTGTTTCCTAGGGTGCATACTGATGTGGTGTCCTACATTTGTTTTTTCTTACAAAGTAAGATTGGATGTTAAAACACCTAATCATTGTCGTCTACTTGGAGAAATATGGGGAGGTGCTGCTGGATTTTTTATGGACATAGGACAAAGCATGAATTGTTAACATGTTCCAATGTGTTTTTCTGAATGGGATAAGACGATTACCTATTAGAGGATTGAGGGGAATAGACATATGTTGTCACGTGCATGCATAAGCTACATATTGCTATTTATGATGTGAAGTCAATTGACCACGAGTTGGCTACAACTCGTGGTTGATAAAAGCTTATGAATCATTTTGGTTATGGCATGTTATTGGAAGTTAACATTATGATTCCATCTCTTCGAAATCTTCATGTTTTGAAAAGATTGTTACATATTATCAATTTTAAACGCATGTATGCATAAAAATCCTTAGTTCCCATTCAAAGGTACTCAATAAAGAGCAAAGAGTCTTTGGATGTTCAGTTCAAACAATTTGAAAAAGCCAAAAAAGCAATGTAGAAACTCATGCATATATGTTCTATGTCTTGAAAATTTGACAGACCGTTATCTTGTGTTTCTTGGGGTGCATACAGATGTAATGTCCTACACCAGTTTTTGCTTGCAAAGCAAGATTGGATGTTAAAATACCTAATTGGTGTCACATACTTGGAGAAACATGGGGAGGTGCTGCCTAACTTTTCCTGGACATAGGACAAAGCATGGGTTGTTGGCTATTTTATAGACACGTACTTTTCTAAAAGGGATACAACCACTAGATATTAAAAAATTGAGTGGCGAAGATAGATATTGTCACATACATGCTTTCATTTACATATCAAAAGACCCGTATTGGAATCATGATGAGGTGGTTGCTCTGTCATATGGGAAGACCCATAAGAGGAAAAATGCTAAAGATCAAGCATATCCTGAAGGGGCATTCATTTTAGAGCTTTCGAAGAATGTTGATGTAGGTTTTATTTAAATGTTTGCCTTTGAGTTTTGAACGTGTTCGTTGCTTATCAATTGATGAAGCATTAACTCTTTATATTGTGTCTTGATTGTTTTGTAGGCGGCGTATTCTAAAATGTTGTCTTCTAAGTATGCTTCGGTCAACCTTTAGGCTCCTCGAGTGCTCGTGATGAGACAATGAAATTGTGGTATGATACACATGGGGTTGTGAATAAGAAGAAAAGGTGTACACGCGGCACCACCTTGCATGCACATGCCATGATAGGATCCTCGTCATCCTCTACTGCACACAACAGAGCAAACCCGCATGAAGAGTTTGACCCTTATATGATTGTTCACCTTGCAGGAGCCGTGGCAAGATGGTTGTCTGACCATTAGGTGCAATTCTATTCACATTTATTTAAAATATCTCAAAAGAAAATTATAAGTTAATATTTAATTGGTTAAGTTTTAATATACAATTATTGACGATGGTGTCATTTACATTCTTTTAATGTAGGAAGGAAATATTTCCCAACCAGATATCAATGCGACTCTCACTGGTGAAATAGATGGTGAAGAAAGGGACGATGACGGGCAAGATGCGGCTTTGCACAATGACTGAGCTTGCACATGTGTTTTACGTTCAACTCCTGAATATTTCAGAGCAACCCCCCCCCCCCCCCCGGTTCCCTTTGATGATTTTCTATTTATTATGCATTAGTCCCCTCAGTTAGCAAAATGTTGAGTGTTTGACGTATTACTTGTATTCATATTTAATATCCTTTGAATGTGATAAGGGACACCTTGAATGTTAGATGTACATTGTTAAAGGGAATATTTTTGGTTGCTATCCGCTCTATCGGAACATGTGTAGAACCTCCAATATAGCGATAATTATCGTCCAATGTGAACTTTTAATGGCATTTATTTAGCGATGCAAAAAAAGTACCGATATAAGTTGTTGCTGAAAGTATCAACGAATATGTACAAAGCACGTTGAACAAGCATTAACTTCTGCTATACGAGGGGGTTATAGGCATCTTTATACAACCCGCTTAGCAGACAAAAACTTCTAGCATGACACCTTATTGTCAAATTATACAGTCCATCAAGTCTACCTCTATCTATTAATTTATCTGCCTATATCTACTTATATACTACATATGAAAGCACAAATGATGCCAAACGACATCAACTTTCCATCCCTCAAGTAGAGCCTTGTATATGAGTGTTTCATGTTAGCTTTTAAAATTGTAAGGATCATTTTGAATTCACTAAAAACACACTGGTTAGACCAACATATGACCACTAAAAGGCACTTGAACTTTTTCCATACATAAACAGGTTTTCACGAGCAAAGAGCAAGTTAGTTTTACTAGCCCAGTAACCTGAGCTAAGCTCGGGCTAGTTTATAAAATACAGTATATTATAAGGTTTTAAAAAGTGTATTAATGTGTACCACGTATCCTGAGATAAAAAAAAGACATTAACAGTATAAGAAATATCTTATTAGGCTACAAAGGATAATCTTAGTATTTAAATTAATCACGACTAACTTAAGTAAAATATGAAAGATGAATTCACTTGTATTACTCTTAACTTTCGATTATTGAATAGCATTGTTTCTTTGATTAGACTGCATGCAATAATTATGACGTATGTGCATATACAAGTATTTTTACCTATAATTTCATTATATTGTAAGTTGAAAGACAAAGAATAGATAGCGACACAGTAGAGCCGCTAGATACTTGTCTCCTTCAAGTTTTTGTTTTAAGTTGTCAAGTAGAATTTCAAATGACTATTAGCTTACCACTTAGAGTAGTAGAATAGTCATATTGGCGTCATATAGAGCTAAATAGCAAACACGATTGTAGTTATAATTAAAACATGGTGACGCTATCAAGTATCCCTTTTGAATTGTAAATGTTACATACGTATTTAATTATTTAACCTCAAAAGGTCTTTAAGGTATTACGTATATATGTTCCTGATGTTATTATAATGATTAAATAGAAATTATAAAGGAATAAAGTTGTATTTCAAATTTATCAGGACTTATACATGCACCTTATCATTTTCAAATAAGTTATTATTTTTTACAAAAATAAATTTAACAGAATGACTACATAATATTCAATATTTTCATGTATATGTTTTTCTTTAACTCATGTAAGATGTTAGTAACGAGAATATTCAATTGATGAACATGATGTGTCTTTATTTTGGAGTATTGAAATTATTTTTCATATCTTTTATGACTATTATTTGTCGCCAAGTTATAGTTTTTTTATCTACTAATACAATTCAATGATATTTTCTCATAAACTACACTTGTTTTTTCACAACATAATACAACATTTATATACCAAAATATATTAGGTTATACCTATAAGTATAATGAGCTTGCAGAGGATAACAAATGTCATTATGTATTAGGCTAATATTATAAAGCGAGGATTAATCAACCATTTGCTATTAAACTTGCACGATAGTCACCACTAATAGTTGTAATCAATTCTATCATAATCAAAATTAAGTTTTAATACTTATAACTTGTCTAAAATTTACCAATTAGTCTTATTTTTCATGAAAAATTAATTAAGTATAACTGAAAAAGTCTTTTTATTGATCATAAGTGCCCTATATATATAAAATAAATTGGTAAATCATTAGTTTTTTGGAGAGCTAGACAGATATATTTTTGCATCTTTAAGGTTTTAAATATTCTGAAAGTATAGTAATAAAGAATTATTTGAGTAAATTATGCCTTGTTTTTTTTTTTATGCATATGTGATTTGTTGTCAAAATCTCGTATATGCGATATAGTCACTTCTTGATCATGCAGTCATATCAAAGCCAAAATTATCCTGTAAATTGATTACTGATCTTTTTAAATTATGTAGATAATTTTTTGTAGTTTTTTTGTGTAAATACATATATATATATTTATTAAAATATAAGAAATTTAGATTAATTGTAACATAATTTTTATAAAAAAATCTCATATGTTATTTTTATTTTTTAGATACATGTTTTTAATTTTTGTATGAGACTATTAGTTTTAAGGATAGGATTGCCAAAATTAAATTTTAATAAATTAGTATATTTACAGCTTTAGAATTAATTTTCACATTATGTAAGGCTTCCTAATATAACCCTCATATAGCTTTTTCAAAATTAAAGAAACTTAAAAATAATAATATTTGCATACCATTAGAGATAGTAATATGTTTAGTATATAGCTTTAAATCCTTTTCAATCAGATTTACGAATATATTTTATCATTAGTGCAATTTCAATTAATAATAATTATACAGTTATTTGTTGGTAGTGTGGTCCTACCCAAAAAATACAGTCAATTTTTTATTTTATCAAAAGATTCAAAAAATCTATATATTATATTATATTGATAAAACTTTAGATCCATTACAGTAAGCATATACTAAAATAAAATAAATACGAAGTGTTACATTATTTTTATTGTATCAATCCCAATTATAACATCATTTTTTCTCTCTTAACGTTAGTTTCATTTTATAAATATATAAAATTTTATATTCATATTAGAGAGTAGTTTTAAGGATACAGTTGTTAATATTAAGTCATAATATGTTAGAGTTTCAAAATGCTTAGAATTAGTTTTTCAATTATATAAAGCTTATTGATATGGAAATTAATTTATCAAGAAATAAGGACCATATTCAAAACATATTTGAGACCTTTAGAGACACTTATAATGTTTATCAATTTGTTTCACATTGAAAATATAATATAATGACATATCATATTTTTGCATCTTAAAGATCTAAAATGTTCTCAAATATAGTAATTAAGATATTTTGATTTAATGCACCTTTTGTCTTCTAATACATATGTGATTTCTTTTCAAAATCTCATTTATGTTTATCTAGCTACTTTATTGATCGTGCAGTCTTATCAAACCAAAAAATTGTCCTATAATTTAATTAAATAATTTATATATTACATAGATAATTTTTTGCAATGATTATGTTATGTCTTAATACATATAGATTTAGTAAGATATAGTAAATTTAAATTAACTGTAGCACAAAATTTTTGTTCTAAATATCATATGTTATTTTTATTTTCTAGATACGTGATTTCTTATCATCTTATTGAATCCTTAAAAATTAGCATATTTAGAGTTTTAGAAGCAAAATTAAATAAATTTAAAAATAGGGATCACATCCAAAATAATATTTGTATACCTTTAGATATACTAACATATTTAGTATATAGCTTTAAATCTTTTTCAATTATCAGATGTATGAAAAAGCTTTGCCGTTATTGCGATTTTAGTTAATAATCACTACAAGAAAACAGGGTTTTTGCGACGGGAAAATCCGTCGCTAAAAGAATTAGCAACGGATTCACCGTCGCTAAAAATCCCTCGTATAAAAGCCCGTCACTAATAGTTTAGCGACGGAATGTTTTAAATCCGTCGCTAAATATGTCATTTTTTTCGACGGATTTATTTTTAATTAGCGACGGATATTCCGTCGCGAATTATATTTTTTAGCGACGGATTTATATTTTCCAGACGGAATATTCCGTCGCTAAAAAATATAATTCGCGACGGAAGATTCCGTCGCTAAATAATTATTCCGTCGCCAAAAGTAAATTTTTTTTTTGAAATTTTTTTTTATTTTTCAATTACCCAGACCTGTAATACAATTTTCAAATCTCAACAACAACGCGCAATAATTAATACAGAAAGAAATATTTATAATCAATTATAAAAAATATTTATAATAAAAAAATTCATATATGTACAAGCCGGGAACCGGATATAGCCGGTTAGGAGAGGGGAGAAGAGTACAAGCCGGGCACGGGGGGGGGGGAGCTAGGAACGGGTACGGGAAGGGGCTCATCAGGGGTTCCCGAGTCCCGGATCTGGATCCTGCTGATCCGGGGCCGGGGCGGCCTGTCCAACAGTGCCCTGCTCCCTGATCATCCGGCACACCACTGTAGCAATGCGCTGGATCTCCTCGTCGTCCAACTGAGGCCGAGGAGCCGGTGTCTGTGGAGGGGCAGCAGGGGGTGAGGACGCTCCTATCACGGCACGAGCAGTCATGCTAGGCAGGTCGCGTATGCGGCCTTTCGGCCGATTCACGACCTCCGGCGTATCCAGCCATCGCTTCAACCCCCCAGTACTCGCAGCCGTACTAGTGGACGCTGATGGATGTCCGAACTGCTGCTCGGACCCCCTTAGCTGTTCATACGAGGCCTGCAAAAATAGTGGTTTAACGATATGTTAGGGCATTAATTAACGAAACAGACATTGAGGATAGAAAGAAAAAACATTAACTTAAATAAATTGACTCACATCGATCCACCGGGCAATATCTGAAATATAGTCGCCCGCCCGGTGCGTCTCGTCGTTGTCCTTCTTCCGCACGTGCGTCTGATTATACGTCAGAGCTACGACCTCATAGTCCTCCAGATCTGGGTGCTCGAACGCGTTCTTGTGTCGGACGATGTCGTGTGGCACTGACCCCCCCCCCCCCCGTGTGCATCGGATCTTTGTTCTATCTGTTCTCAGTCCCGCTCTTACTCTTGGCGTCCCAACCTGGATCCGCAGCCCACCGATCTATCATCTCCCCCCATACACGGTGAGATATCCAATGTGGGGGATATCTCGCCATGTCCGTCATCGGGGCACCCGCGGGCAGCGCCTTCTTCGCCCGGTCCCGTGCATCGTGGAGCCATCGGCGGTAATTCTTGCCGATGTAGGCAAAAAAAGCCTGCTGCCCCAGTACATGCTGCTGAGGCGTGTCAAACGTGAACCCCTCCTGTAAGGCATTCAATAACACAAATGTTAATGAGGGATAGTTTGGGTTATTTAGGGCTAATTAATGTTAATGAGGGATAGTTTCGGATAATTATAGCTGACTAGGGTTGATTAGGACTAATTAGAGTTATGTAGTCCTAATTAGGGTTTAATTTTGCCGAGTAGTGCTGATTAGTCCTAATTATGGCTAATTAGGCTTTAATTGGGTTATGTTAGGGCTAATTAATTTAATGAGGGCTAGTTTCGGATAATTATCGCTAATTAGGGTTGATTAGGACTAATTAGGGTTATTTAGTCCTGGTGCCGAGTAGTGTTGATTAGTCCTAACTAGCGCTAATTAGGCGTAATTGGGTTATGTTAGTGCAAATTATGACTGATTAGGCTAACTACAATCAATATGCGCGGGTATTGGGTTCATTTGGGCTAATTTGAGGTAATTACAGCTAATTTGAATTTCATCAGGTTCTTAGGGTTAATTAAAACTAATTAGGCTCGTTAGAGCTAATTAGGGTTAATTGATTTACTAAAATATTGTTCATCAGGACTAATTAGGGCTAATTATAGCCAGCGCTGGAGCCACGATTAGATTCCAGGGGGGGCATGCTAAAAATGTCGCATTAACCTAACTAACCTAAATGCACATTCAACAACCTCAATTCCGACACCTCATATACGGTGTCGATATGGTGTCCGATACGTGTCTGACACCTCCGGACACGTGTCCGACACATACCGACGCGTGTCCGACGCCTCTGGACACGTGTCCGACGGCGTCGGACACGTGTCCCCACCGACACGCACCTCCAGACACATCGGCATACGTTAATTTTTTTTTAAATGCTGGACACCGTCGATCAAACGTGGTGTCCGTGTCTGCGCTAACTAACATGTATCTCAATCCAATTGGGTCTCATCCTCCGTCAACAACCTCAATTCCGACACCTCATATAGGGTGTCGATATGGTGTCCGATACGTGTCTGACACCTCCGGACACGTGTCCGACACATACCGACACGTGTCTGACGCCTCCGGACACTTGTCCGACGCCTCCAGACACGCACCTCCAGACACATCGGCATACGTTAATTTGTTTTTTAAATGTCGGACACCGTCGATCAGACGTGGTGTCCGTGTCTGCGCTAACTAACAGGTATCTCAATCCAATTGGGTTCCATCCTCCGTCAACAATCTCAATTCTCAAATGCTCAATGCAATAAATTAACAAAAATCACACATTCAATCCAATTGGGTCTCATCCTCCGTCAATAATCTCAATATCTCAAATGCTCAATGCACAATTAACAATCTAAAATCATCTTTAACTTTTCACAGCAATTTACATGTATAAGAGGAAGACAAAAGGTATAGCGTAGAGCAAATAGAGAAGAAGACAAGAACTTTACCTCACGAGAAATACTGTCAGAGGTGAGAAACCGTCGTCTCCGGTGGTCCCGGTGGTCGACGCTGCTCTCTCTATCTCTCTATCTCTCTCTCAGTCTCTCTCCTCTTCACAGATCTGCCGGAGGTGAGGGCCCGTGGTCGCCGGAGTTGCAGGTGGTCGCCGTCGTCGAGGGAGGTCACCGCCGGGGTCGAGGGAAGTCACCGCCGGTGTCGAGGGAGGTCGCCGCCGGGGTAGTCTCTCTCCTCTTCACAGATCTGCCGGAGGTGCAGGTGGTCGCCGTTGTCGAGGGAGGTCACCGCCGGGGTCGAGGGAAGTCACCGCCGGTGTCGAGGGAGGTGGCCGCCAGGGTAGAGGGAAGTTGGGTTTTGGGATTTTCGAAGAGAGAAGCAGATCTGTGGATTTAATAGACTTTTAGCGACGGATTTATTCCGTCGCTAAAAGTCCGTCGGTGAAGACCTATTTGTACCGACGGAGTTTTTTGCGACGGAATAAATCCGTCGCTTAAATAATATTTCACGGCGGAGTGTTACCGACAGAGGTTTCCGTCGGTAAAATGCCTTTTCACCGACGGAGTTTTTTGCGACGGAATAAATCCGTCGCTTAAATAATATTTTACGACGGAGTTTTACTGACGGAGGTTTCTGTTGGTAAAACTCATTTTAGCAACGGAATCTATGCCGTCGCAAAAGACGTCTTTTCTTGTAGTGAATTATATGGTCATTTGGTGGTCGTGAAGCCTCATCTAAAAAAAATTACGTCAATATATATTTACACACACACGTACATACATATATGTACACACACATTTTTACAATTTTTATAATTTAAATTATTTCACATTGAAATATAATCTAATGACATTTCATATTTTTGCATCTTAAATGTATCAAACGTTCTCAAATATAGTAATTAACAATAATTTGATTTAATTGCACCATTTTTTTTCTAGCACATATATGATTTCTTTTCAAAATTTTATTTATGTCTATATAGTCATTTTGTTGATTGTGCTGTCTTATCAAAGCAAAAAAAATTATCCATTGATTTTATATATTATATAATAATTTTTTTCAATGATTATATTATGTGTAAATACATAAACATTTAATCAATCATAATAAATTAACTATAACATAAATTGTTGTTCTAAATCTCATATGGTAGTGGCAAGGCATGTGACAACAATGACTGCTAGTATGGTGTATATGGTTGCCTTATGTGGTGGTAGTGGTTGAACTTAAGTGATGGTGGTTCTCGCGATGGTGAGAAAGAGGGGGGTGTTGGTGGTGAGATATGACAGCAGTTTTGGTGACTGTGGTGGTGGTGGTGTCAACAACGACAACAAAAAAAATCCCCACAACCACCACTGTCTACTGTCAGCTACAGCATGGGAAACTCTGGTAGCGACTGTCACTGCTTGCCCTCTATCGCTAAAAATATTTAGTCTGCCACCGCCGGCCGTCGCCATTGGCAAAAAACTTTGGCAGTCATAACCGGCTCGGTGGCATCTAATCCCGGCAGCCACCTTCGCTCACCACCACAACTGGGACAGATAAAGTAATTTTCGTAAGAAACGGTGATTAATTCAAACGAAAAAGATTAAAACAAAAACGCCATGCTCACCCTAGCACCTCGCAATTCATGCCACGCCATGCTCACCACTTCAACAAGTAGTGTCACTAAACCATCACTTACACTGTGACTATGACTCTCATACCACTGCCACCATGTGCTGTCACCCATGCACATGTAAACATTTGCCACAAGTTCTTCATCATACGTGGAGGATATAATTATCTAAACATTCGTTAGCTTTCTATTTTCACTGTTCTCCAAACAAAAATCCAACTATCATTTTAGAATCAAATTCCTAAAGAATTGGTTCCAAACAGCATTACAATGACAAATCCGACTTTGCATTTTAAAGAAAAATCCAGTCAATTAGTACTTTTTAAATTCAAACAAGTATCCAGGGGCATGAAATCCCTAGGAATACCCCTCATGCATTGCGGAAAAAATAATTCACCTTCAAAAAATTGTCAGAAATAATTATTCTTGTAAAATAATTTGTCACAGAGAATTTTTCTTGTGGCACTACATGATGATGCCAAAAACACATGTCAACTATTTCGTAAGGAAAGGGTTTTCACAAAACTCTTTGGTCCACGGATCCTCTGGTCGCAACATAAAGTTCTTTTTTCTTTGATTAAAAATGTGATATTATTAATTCAAATCTGGAATACGTACATCATGAAAGATGAGAGGCATCAAATATGGTGCCTCCTCCCACCAAGCCGTTACATATCATCAAAAAACCTAGCGTTCCTAGCTAGCTCATGAGCCATCCTACCAATTCGAACCAAATAAAATAAAATACTACAAACACCATTGAAAAACGATGTGCATCAGCTACGATAATTCCAATGGAAGTAAGGTTGGCATATATCGATTGTAAAGCAGCCGTAACAATTGAAGAGTCTCCTTCGAGGTGAATGCTCCGGAAGTGACATTCAAAAGCAAAAGTGGTGGCTTCCAACGCTGCTGAGGTCTCCACTGATACTGGGTCCGAAACTTCTTATACCTTTTCAACCATAGCTAAAAAGAACCTGCCTTATGAGGGATCACCACTCCAATCCACCAGGAATCAAGCTCCATAAATATCACAGCGTCGAAATTTACCTTAACATAGCCATCGGGTGAAGGCTGCTAGCAGATTGGGACTGTCATATTGTGTGAGTTGGTTTTTTGTTGGGCCTAGGAGTCCATAGAAGCCAAGAAAAGCTCTAAGGTGTCCCATTGCCCACCTTTAAAGATTATTGTATTCATGTTCATTAATAAAAACTAACAAAGAGTAAAAAATTAAGACATCTCCCTCATCCCTGTTCAACATTGCTCCCAATGTGTTTTCACACAACATAACAGAGAACTCCGTCTCTTGAAACTCATAATTGTCCCCCGAACACAGTGCCCAAACCTAGCATGCAAATGAACAGCGAGAAAGATATGGAACAAGTCTTCACCGTCTTTAGCGCACACCGGACACAGGTTATCCACTTGAATCTATTTCTTTTGCAAATCTAAGGAAGTGGGAAGGATGTTTAGACAAACCCTCCTTAACAATTGTTTAAGGTTTGAAGGCTCCAAATGAAATTTCACTTGCCCCCCTTAAAAGGCCACTTTATGTGTAATGCCAGACTAGCCGATCTTTATTTTGTAAGGAAGCAGCGGTAAGGATGTAATCATCTGGGCCTTCTGATCAAAGAATATTTCGTCAATCAGGAATGTTATGAAATCGCTCTAAATAAATATGTATAGAACACGATAACTAAACAAGATAATACAAGAAATCTGAGAGAACTCAAATGTCAGATTTACAACACTCATTCGCGTGTATCTCTCAACTCTTTGTCTACTCAAAGAATGACTCTTCTCTCTTGACATTAAATTCAATACAAGATAACTTACATATACTTAGAGATAAGCAGTAATCTTCTTTAGACAACCAATGTGGGACAAGATGTCTTATATACTTAGGCCAAGTTGCAAGCTTCTTTGAGTAACTGATGTGGGACATAAATACAAAACATATATGAACAATCTTTACCTTGGCTTGTAGTAACAAACCACTCCATAAGAAAAGTGTATTATGCCTTCAGTACCTTTGTTAGGTACTCCACCTTGCATACCCTTTAAAGGTAGGTATGCACTCCACCTTGAACTCAACAAGAAAGAGTTGATAAATTAAGTTCAAGCGATACTTGAACTTCTCTGTCGTGACTGTCTTCATGAGCATATCAGTTGTGTTGTCATTAGTGTGAACGTTGTGCAGTACAATCTGTCTAGAATTAATCCATTCCCGGACCCTTTGATAACGTACATCAATATGCTTGGTCCTAGGATGGAAAACCTGATTCTTTGCCAAATCCATTGCACTCTGACTGTCACACTGTAACAAAACACCACGTTGTTTGAAGCCAAGCTCCTTTACCAATCCCTTCAACCATAATGTCTTCTTAGGTGCCTTCAGATATAACCGAGTCGACAAAAATTTTGACATATATATATATATATATATATATATATATATATATATATATATATATATATATATATATATATATCTTCTCTAATTTCTGCCACAGAGCTGTTAGAGAAGTCTCTGTCAAAACCTGGTACCTAACTTTTGGGGCCAGATTCAATCATATTGTAGATACAACCTTATCCTGTAAATCCTCCCAATCTTCCTGATCCATCGACCCAGGGTTATGCCCCAGCAAAGGCTTGAGCAATCCTTGCTACACAAGGATATCCTTGACCGTGCTCTGCCTTTTACCAAAATTCGTCTTCGTGTTGTTCGACATACTTATACTCTGAAATCGATTTCAGTTTTGTTCAAAAAATAAACTTGAAACGCTCTGATAACACTTATTATGAAATCGCTCTAGATTAATATGTATAAAACACGATAACCAAATAAGAGAACACAACAAATCTGAGAGAACTCAAATTCACTTTGTACAAGTCAGATTTACAACGCTCCTTCATGTGTATCTCTCAATTCTTTGCCTACTCAAAAAATGGTTCTTCTCTCTTGACCTTAAACACAAAACAAAACAACTTACATATACTTAGAGAAAAGCAGTGATCTTTTTTAGACAACCAATATGGGGCAAGATGTCTTATTTACTTAGGCCATGTTACAACCTTCTTTGAGTAATCGATGTGGGACATAAATACAAGACATATATCAACAAGGAACTTTCAGCACTCTCGGAATCCACCTCAAGTATTCAACTGTAGCTTCATCTGAGAGGATCTTTAATGGGGATTGTACCTTAAAGAAACTGGTTGTGAAAGCCAACTATTTTCCCAAGTCGCTGCATAAAGTTTAAGGACAAAAGATTGTAAAGCTTGCTTATGGCGATTTGTCGCTTTTACGATGCCACAAGTTTTAGTTGTTTGTCCCCAAAATCCTTATAGGCGATTCTTTTCGAACAGCACATATGTTAAAGCTTGCTTCAGTTATATTATAACATGGCTCGTGAATGCTCAATACTACTTTTGTCGCTAAAGATTGTTCAAGAATGATTGTGAACACGTAGTACACCCAACTTCTGGCTGATATGGTGTTAGGTTGGCCCGTAAAGTTTCAGCTCTGTCAGTGAATACAGGGTTTAAGATTTCAAAAACTCCTACAAGTCTTTCGAAATCTACATTACTTCATGCGAATATAAGTGTCACCATTCCGTCGTTGCATGATATTATCAGCTAAAATGCAGTCTAGACTTTAGCCCAAACCTGTTAAAACCTCCATCACCTGTACGACTTTTGAAGTTTGGTTGGTGAGCTAAACTTGATGTCAGATTCATTAATGCAAGCTCGAATTAGCCTGCCATCATTAATTCTTTGAGGAAGAGATTTTCCTTATTCGGATGGAGATCAGATGTCATGGCCAAAACCTTGTCAAGAGATGTTCCACATTTAAGAGAGTCAATGGTTGTTCGTGGCTGCCTTGAGCTAATGAGCATTAGCGGTGGTATATGGATGTTCAGACATTCGGTACATGGTTGATAAGGGGTTGCAGATGGAACAGGAGATTTATTAGAGCTCTCGGTCACCGAAGTAATACGCATTCTTATCTTTGTGAGTGCGAGAGTGCATGTAGAATATGAATTTGGAATAAGTCGAAAGTCCTCATAAGGGTGTAATTTTTGTGCATGAAATTCTTTGACTCAAATCAAACGGGAGCCCAGGCTGATATCCATCTGGAGAACTTTCACCGAAGAAACTATGGTGGCTGGTTAATTGAAATTATTACAAAGATATTTCCTAAATGAAGAAACAGACTCTCTTTTGCCAACCACTTTTTGCGTTTTGTAAGAAAGATCATGTTGTAATATCAATAAGAATGCAGGTCTAGTTTGAACGTGCAACAAACTTGTCATCCTCAAAAGTTTTCCAAGAAATGAACGGACACGACAAGAAAAAGACCCTTTATTGATGGATTTTTACGGAAGGAACTAAATCCGTTGCTAAAAATGACCTTTACCGATGGATTTGGCCATCTGTAATCCTCTCGGATAGGAAAGTGACCCAATCCCTCATGGAACAACTTTGCAATTGACTTTTACATCTTTGTTTTAAGCCTTCTTTCCAAGAATTGCTAGTCACCTTAACTGCCAAAGAATCGGGAAAGCTTGAGAATGATGAAATAATCTCGTATAGTATCATGACTAACCTTTAATAACATGAATGATGAAGTTGCATGGCATCATAATTGCAGTCTTCAGAAACTTGAAAGGCATGGCATCAAAATTAGAATGGGAGTGAATTGCAGGGCAATTCTCCTTTGGCAAAGACTGGCATGCATATGCATATGGTTCCCTTGCCAAAGGAGGACTGCACTGTTATTCCTCAAACCCACATATGCCTTCTTTCAAACATCCATGCTCGAATGATCTTCAGAGGAAACCGAAAAGCTCTTCATATACTAGTTGGTTCGCACCTTGATTTTGGATATGCTGAAGAATGGAGTGGCATATGCTGGCATTATTCCTGTAGAGATTTCACCTTTTGCATGCATGGGGTCATGGTCCCCATTTCTCTCACCATCTTTCCTTTAGGAAAGGCCATGGACATTGTTCTCCACTTCTAGGGATTTTTCCACATGTCCTAGATATTCTGACTCGGGAAAATACGTACTTATATGATCGAAGCAAAGTACGATTGTCCATTGTCATGTTACGAGGATATTACTGTCCACAAAGATTTGCAATCATAAACCTTAAGACTAACCAACCATTTCCTAAATAACTAATGGAATGGTCTATGGTTTGGCATGTCCAACATGCAAATATTAGTGCAGTGGTAATTAGTAGTTAGAAGAGTCAATATATTCATGGTGAACGAAACTATGTATATCATTCTTAAAACTGCACTTACTGTTGCTTGCCTCCCGAACACTAGAGTACGTAAAGGTTCCATCACAAACCTGTAAGTACCAGCTCAAAAGCAGATGAGAAAGAGACGCAGCTTCGAGGTTGTTACAAAGCCAGAAATACACGAGGCATAAAACTTGAGACTGGGTGATAGATAAATAGAGAAAAATGCTATTAGATATTTGCGAGGTGCTGTTCCTGTAATTTCTCGTTATCATGGCTCTGTCAAAGTACCTTTAGTTCAACTGGAAGTAAAAGTGAGGCCACCCAGTTAAGATGCTTTTCTCGATTAAGTTTTAGCGTCTCTTTGAAGAGCAGAAGGCCATATTATACTTTTGTTGAAGGTTTAACTGTAGGGACAATGATAACTCTCTCTCTCTCTCTCTCTCTCTCAACACATTGAAGTGATTACCAAAAAACTGGTACACAGTGGGTTTTGCTCGGGAAAGTTCACTAAAACATGAAGACTAACACTAGTGGTTTTGACATATTAAACACGTATCTTTTCTGCAAGCATCAGTTAATTTTCTGGGAAAATTTTACTTCACCTTACAGTGGGTTTCATATTATTTCCGTTAGTTACTCAGTTAGTTGTTAAAACCATCAACAATTAGGGCTCCGAAGAAAGCTGCAGGAATGACCCTAATGGCAATTTATGGACTCATTATGAGGCTAGGGGCGACTATGAGGACTAAATGCTGGTCTGACGTATTACTTAAAATAGCTCACAAGCGTCTCTGAGGACTAAATGCTAGAATCACTGTGGGTTCTTTGGAGTGAGAGAGGAATGAGCTAAAGCTGATCAGTCTATGGGAAGTGCCGTACTCTTCACTAAAGAGAATACAAATGTCGTAGTCAGGGGAAACCGTTCACAAAGTCCATGTTAAAGTTGTGTGGATCAAAAATGGACCACTATCCCAACGTAGGAATAGAGCATGTGCCCGGAATATGCTATTTGCACGGAAAATTCTGGACCATGGTGGTGTCCTATAAGTGAATTTGGAGCATCATAGCTGTTCTTCAATGCGGTGAGGGATTGTAAATCACCAAATCCTTAGGAAGGGTCTCTCGATACTATAATTTTGCGATCTAGAGCAAACAGGTGGCTTTGGTCTAGTGTATGGATGCATTACTGGGCAATTACTCCTTTGTCAGTTGGCCTTTCAACTGCTCCAAGGTGATTAACTTCACGAGCAGATAGTAGTTCACTGCCAAAGGAGATTTGCTCTGCAATGCAGAATATACGGTTATAAGTCACCTTGAATCCTCCAATTGGACTTCAAGCAGGTAACATTGATTCTTTGGTTTAACATATAATTCACGTACAAACCCTAATATGCTCATGTTTCGCTGTGTAGTTTCTTTGTTTAATATGCAGTACACCAAACCAACAGGAGAAAACTCTGCCAAAAGAATTGATGCAACTCCAAATATTTGGCAATGATTATTACCTCTTTTTGGTTGCACAGCCATGTCAAGTCCAGGAACATGTAAAAGGCAGTCGATCCCTTATTAACCTTCCAGTGGTATGAATTCAAACTCCTAAGAACATTAAACGAAACAAAAAACTAAAACGGAATTCTCTTTAAGAGACAATACGATGTAAATCGGACAAACTTCAAAAGTGTAATGGACTAATGAGGGCAAATGGTACCAGTGGCGGAATCAGGATTTCATCCCGGGGGGTAAAAATATATCGAAGGAGATAAATATTTTTATAAGTAAAATAGCACACAAAAACAAAGTGCACTTTTCGATAATACACAAAACATACTAAAAAGTATCTAAAAGGTCTTATTAAGTTTCATGAGAGCCACTAAGGACTCTTTACAACACAAAAGAAGAGAATACAAAATACACATTTCAGTGTTTACAAACGAAAGTACTAAATAACTACTCGATGAGGCGCCGAATATTGGTAGCGTTTGATAATAGCCTCATTCGTAATAGTTTTGAAGACATTCTTCTCGATGTAACAAATCAAGCTATCATTCATCCATTCGTCTCCCATGCGATTCCGAAGTCGAGTCTTTATTATATTCATTGCAGAGAAAGCTCTTTCTACAGTAGCAGTTGCAACAGGTAAAAGTAAGATCAATCTCAAAAGCATGAACACCAAAGGATATATCACATCCTTTTTCAACTCACCTAACTTTATAACAAGTTCACCAAGTCCCCTGACTTCATAAAGTTCTTCACAGGAGCGCACATCCATAATACACACTACAAGAAAAAAGGGTTTTAGCAACGGGGTAATCCGTCGCTAAAAGTCAAAAATCCGTCGCTAAAATAATTAGCGACGGATTTACCGTCGCTAAATATCCCTAGTATAAAAGCCCGTCACTAATAGTTTAGCGACGGAATTTTTAAATCCGTCGCTAAATATGTCATTTTTACCGACGGATTTATTTTTAATTAGCGACGGATATTCCGTCACGAATTATATTTTTTAGCGACGGATATATATTTTCGAGACGGAATATTCCGTCTCTAAAAAACTATTTGGCGACGGAATATTCCGTCGCTAAATAATTATTCCGTCGCCAAAAGTCAATTTTTTTTTTGAAATTTTTTTTTATTTTTCAATTACCCAGACCTGTAATACAATTTTCAAATCTCAACAACAACGCGCAATAATCAATACAGAAAGAAATATATATAATCAATTATAAAAAATATTTATAATAAAAAACAACAATATATGTACAAGCCGGGAACCGGATATAGCCGGTTAGGAGAGGGAGAAGAGTACAAGCCGGGCACGGGGGGGGGAAGCTAGGAACGGGCACGGGAAGGGGCTCATCAGGGGTTCCCGAGTCCCGGATCTGGATCCTGCTGATCCGGGGCCGGGGCGGCCTGTCCAACAGTGCCCTGCTCCCTGATCATCCGGCACACCACTGTAGCAATGCGCTGGATCTCCTCGTCGTCCAACTGAGGCCGAGGAGCCGGTGTCTGTGGAGGGGCAGCAGGGGGTGAGGACGCTCCTATCACGGCACGAGCAGTCGTGCTAGGCAGGCCGCGTATGCGGCCTTTCGGCCGATTCACGACCTCCGGCGTATCCAGCCATCGCTTCAACCCCCCAGTACTCGCAGCCGTACTAGTGGACGCTGATGGCTGTCCAGACTGCTGCTCGGACCCCCTTAGCTGTTCATACGAGGCCTGCAAAAATAGTGGTTTAACGATATGTTAGGGCATTAATTAACGAAACAGACATTGAGGATAAAAAGAAAAAACATTAACTTAAATAAATTGACTCACATCGATCCGCCGGGCAATATCTGAAATATAGTCGCCCGCCCGGTGCGTCTCGTCCTTGTCCTTCTTCCGCACGTGCGTCTGATTATACGTCAGAGCTATGACCTCATCGTCCTCCAGATCCGGGTGCTCGACCGCGTTCTTGTGTCGGACGATGTCGTGTGGCACCGACCCCCCGTGTGCGTCGGATCTTTGTTCTGTCTGTTCTCAGTCCCGCTCTTACTCTTGGCGTCCCAACCTGGATCCGCAGCCCACCGATCTATCATCTCCCCCCATACACGGTGAGATATCCAATGTGGGGGATATCTCGCCATGTCCGTCATCGGGGCACCCGCGGGCAGCGCCTTCTTCGCCCGGTCCCGTGCATCGTGGAGCCATCGGCGGTAATTCTTGCCGATGTAGGCAAAGAAAGCCTGCTGCCCCAGTACCTGCTGCTGAGGCGTGTCAAACGTGAACCCCTCCTGTAAGGCATTCAATAACACAAATTAACAACATAAAACAAACTGTAATTTAACATTTACTAACGCTGAAAAAAATACTTCACCGTACCAGCCACTCCTCCCATAGGGCCTCCCTCGCAGCGGCATCCCAGTCCTTCCAGTACAGGCGTGGCTCGAAGAATCGGCCCTTCACAAGAACGCCGATCTTCATCCTCGCCATATTCTCCAGGATCCTGCCAAAGAAGTAATTAAATTAATTAATACAGTTCAAATATAAATTAACACCCCAAAATTTTGTAATAAGGCATGAGGTGATATTTTTAGTACTTACAGGCCCTCCTGCGTGAGCGTAACTCTCTGTTTACGCTGGGGGTCGATGCGTACCCCGCGTGTCGGACCACGGCCTCTTCGAGATCCTACAAAACACAGACATTAATACAGTTCAAATATAAGGCTAGCGAAAATGTACGAAACACCGTTATCAACTATACCTGAGGTAGAACCCACGGAAGATGGAGAATGCACGCGTGTGTGGGATGAATCTGCGTCGGGCTGGGGCGACGGCTCGAGCTGGGGCTGGGGCGATGGCGATGGCTGGGGCTGGGGCGACGGTGACGGCGACGGCTGGGGCTGGGCCCCCGATTGCTGTCCGCGATCACTCTGTGCCTCGTCATCAGTAGGCAATGACGAGGTGGGACTAACCGGGGAGGAAGCAGCTCGGCGTCCAGCCCGGCCACGAATAGCCCGTATCCTATCCATATCTGACTTCATATAGATTATATACAAAGACATTAACACGTGAAAAACAATAATTTAGGCATAAATCATCATTGGCACTATATATATATATATATATATATATATATATATGAACGGATGTGCAAAAACACATCAATAAACACCAAGTTCTAAAATGTTACTACATTTTTCCCGTGATGTTACAACATTACAAGTCAATCATTTTCAGTTTGCGAATCATCTTCATCACTTTCCTCGTCGCCCTCTTCTTCGTGGGACTCGTCATCCTCTTCATCTTCTAATTCATCCTCTTCATCAGTAGACTCGGTCACATCATCTCCAACACTTTCAACATCTAAAAATACTTCATCATCTACGACTTCTTCTCCCACAAGAAGTGTTGTTGGAAGAGGAAGATCGTCCTCCTCGTTGTTGACCTCAACAGGAAACAAGACACGTGGTTGGTCGGCTTGAAAGGAGTCTAGCTCACTGTCATATGTCACGGGCAATTTCTTGGACTTGATAGTTGTATACCAATGAGATTTGGGATTGGCGACGTCCTCCGCGTAAAAGACTTGTACAGATTGACTAGCAAACACAAAGGGCTCGTCTGATGCAAGTCTTGACCGAAAGGGTTGAACCCATCGGTTGCCAGACCAAGTCTAACATTCCGAACTTCCTGAGCAAAGACTGGATGCCTGCGGTCAAACTCCTTCCACGCCTCTCCATCAGCTGGGTGTGTCAGCACATCGGCATCGTTGCTGCGAGTCTTACGGTGAGCCCTCATATGTTCAGCTGTACTGGAGGAGTAGTACATTCTCTGAAGCCGTGGTGTGACCGGGAAATATCGCAATATCTTCCATGCAATGTTTTTCTTCTTCCCTTTGTCCGGTTTGTACCTCGAATGATCACATACTGGACATACTGACAAATCCTTATTCTCTTTCCAGAATAATACACAATCGTTATTGCACGCATCTATCCGGTTATAGCTCAACCCAAGTTTCCTCATCATCTTCTTTGCGTCATAGTACGACGGCGGTAGCTTTTCACTTTCGGGCAGTATTTCTTTGATGAAGGTAACAAACTCGTTAAAACCTTTCTCACTCAGCCCGTGGTCTGATTTCAACTGTAATAACCTGCTAACCGCAGACAGCCGTGTGTGTTTCGGAGCTCCATCCCACAGCGGCTCTTCCGCAGCTCTCAACAACTCATAAAACTGATGAGCCCCCTCGATCGGCGGTTGTGGACTGTCGTTACCCCAGTCAACATTAGCATGCCCAGCATCCATAATCATATCTCAGAAATCATATTGTGCCTCCTCCCTAACTTCAGTTTGACTAGCCAGATTGGACGACAATACTATCATTTCCCCGTGCAGCGTCCACCTTGTGTATCCACCCATAAAACCGTACCGACGAAGATGCCATTTTACTTCAATTCTTTTTCTCCAGTGCAACAACTCACATCTACCGCACGGACACCTTATCTTATCAAGGTCAACATGTGCAGGATGCGCAAAAGCGAAGTCGAGAAATTCGTCAACGCGACACTCAAAATCTTCAGCATTCTTCCTTTTCATCCAACTTCGATCGACTGACATGACGACTGAATTATCGTACTGTATACCACCTTCAATAATGACCAGTGATTAGGCATTGGATCCATATCCCATTCAGAAAAGCACATGTTTATAAAACAGTGAATAACTCATGCTTAGTCCGATGTCTGTGGAAAATTCAGCAGCACCTCCCCGCATTTCTCCAAGTACACCACATCGATTAGGTGTTCTAACATTCATCTAACCTTGCTCAGGAAGGTTTGACGGATGTTAGAACACCAGATCTGTATGCACCCGGAGAAACACACGAGAACGTGTACCATATATCCACGACATAGAACATAAAGCATGAGTCAAAATACTGTTTTATAAACAATTAGCTTTTCCAAACTGTCCAAACTGGACATCCAAAGGCTCATTACAAGGCATTACTTTGTAATGAGTACCTTTGAACGGGAACTAAGGGTTTTTATGCATGCATGTGTTCAGAAATTGATAAGATATGCAAGAATCTTTTTGAAATATCAAAACTACAGAATGATCGTTGCATATGTTACCAATTCCACATTAAATAGAACTCGTCGGCAACGAGTTGAACCATCTCGTTGCCAATGGACTTCTCAAAACAACAATTAATATAAACAAGGCAGGGTTTGTAAACAACGAGTAATTGAACCATCTCTGGGCAACATGGAGTAATTATGGGATGTACAAGGGCTAATTAGGGTAAATAGGGTTATTAGGGTTAATTACGATTATTAATTATAGCTGATTAGGGTTGATTAGGACTAATTAGGGTTATTTAGTCCTAATTAGGGTTTAATTGTGCCGAGTAGTGATGATTAGTCCTAATTAGGGCTAATTGGGCTTAATTGGGTTATGTTAGGGCTAATTAATGTTAATGAGGGATAGTTTCAGATAATTATAGCTGACTAGGGTTGATTAGGACTAATTAGAGTTATGTAGTCCTAATTAGGGTTTAATTTTGCCGAGTAGTGCTGATTAGTCCTAATTAGGGCTGATTAGTCCTAATTAGGGCTGATTAGGCTTAATTGGGTTATGTTAGGGCTAATTAATGTTAATGAGGGCTAGTTTTGGATAATTATCTCTAATTAAGGTTGATTAGGACTAATTAGGGTTATTTAGTCCTAATTAGGGTTTTGATGGTGCCGAGTAGTGTTGATTAGTCCTAACTAGCGCTAATTAGGTGTAATTGGGTTATGTTAGTGCAAATTATGACTAATTAGGCTAACTACAATCAATATGCGCGGGTTTTGGGTTCATTTGGGCTAATTTGAGGTAATTACAGCTAATTTGAATTTCATCAGGTTCTTAGGGTTAATTAAAACTAATTAGGCTCGTTAGAGCTAATTAGGGTTAATTGATTTACTAAAATATTGTTAATCAGGACTAATTAGGGCTAATTATAGCCAGCGCTGGAGCCACGATTAGATTCCAGGGGGTGCATGCTAAAAATGTCGCATTAACCTAACTAACCTAAATTTAATGCACATTTAACAACCTCAATTCCGACACCTCATATAGGGTGTCGTTATGGTGTCCGATACGTGTCTGACACCTCCGGACACGTGTCCGACACATACCGACGCGTGTCCGACGCCTCTGGACACGTGTCCGACGCCCACCGACACGCACCTCCAGACACATCGGCATAAGTTAATTTGTTTTTTAAATGCTGGACACCGTCGATCAAACGTGGTGTCCGTGTCTGCGCTAACTAACATGTATCTCAATCCAATTGGGTCTCATCCTCCGTCAACAACCTCAATTCCGACACCTCATATAGGGTGTAGATGTGGTGTCCGATACGTGTCTGACACCTCCAGACACGTGTCCGACACCTTTGGACACGTGTCCAACACCTCCCGACACGTGTCCGACGCCTCCGGACACGTGTCTGACGCCCACCGACACGCACCTCCAGACACATCAGCATACGTTAATTTGTTTTTTAAATGTCGGACACCGTCGATCAGACGTGGTGTCCGTGTCTGAGCTAACTAACAGGTATCTCAATCCAATTGGGTTCCATCCTCCGTCAACAATCTCAATTCTCAATTCTCAAATGCTCAATGCAATAAAAATTAACAAAAATCACACATTCAATCCAATTGGGTCCCATCCTCCGTCAATAATCTCAATATCTCAAATGCTCAATGCACAATTAACAATCTAAAATCATCTTTAACTTTTCACAGCAATTTACATGTATAAGAGGAAGACAGAAGGTATAGCGTAGAGCAAATAGAAAGGAAGACAAGAACTTTACCTCACGAGAAATACTGCCGGAGGTGAGAAACCGTCGTCTCCGGTGGTCCCGGTGGTCGACGCTGCTCTCTCTCTCTCTCTCTCTCTCAGTCTCTCTCCTCTTCACAGATCTGCCGGAGGTGAGGGCCCGTGGTCGCTGGAGTTGCAGGTGGTCGCCGTCGTCGAGGGAGGTCACCGCCGGGGTCGAGGGAAGTCACCGCCGGTGTCGAGGGAGGTCGCCGCCGGGGTAGTCTCTCTCCTCTTCACAGATCTGCCGGAGGTGAGGGCCCGTGGTCGCCGGAGTTGCAGGTGGTCGCCGTTGTCGAGGGAGGTCACCGCCGGGGTCGAGGGAAGTCACCGCCGGTGTCGAGGGAGGTCGCCACCGGGGTAGAGGGAAGTTGGGTTTTGGGATTTTCGAAGAGAGAAGCAGATCTGTGAATTTAATAGACTTTTAGCGACGGATTTATTCCATCGCTAAAAGTCCGTCGGTGAAGACCTATTTGTACCGACGGAGTTTTTTGCGACGGAATAAATCCGTCGCTTAAATAATATTTCACGGCGGAGTGTTACCGATGGAGGTTTCCGTCGGTAAAACGCCTTTTCACTGACGGAGCTTTTTGCGACGGAATAAATCCGTCGCTTAAATAATATTTTACGACGGAGTTTTACTGACGGAGGTTTCCATCGGTAAAATTCATTTTAGCGACGGAATCTATGCCGTCGCTAAAACTCCGTCGCAAAAAATGCCTTTTCCTGTAGTGATAAGTCTCGAGCTGACTTTGAAGTACCCTAAGCTCTATCGGGAAAAAGTCATATGGATAAAACTGTGCAAGACGTATCAACTTTTGCTTATTAAAAGCAGAAAAACCATCACTTGGATCGAGACATGCCATACATATAAGCAATTCCGTGGTTACCTCACTGAAACGATTATTCAACTCACTGATTTGCAAATCAACAACAGTTAAAAAAATATCAACACGATAATGGTAAAAATTTGTACCTTCTTCAGCATTACGTCTTTGCCTCCCCGGGGCTACAAACCTCGCACTCATGTCCAATACGTCAATATCGTGTTTTACACAAAATTGTGAGACCCCTTTCCAGCAAGTCTTCCAACCCTCGATCTCTAAAGTCCTGCAATCGTCGCTTTGTTATACTTACCAACTTCATTGCATTCATAATGTTTTGATCTTTAATGCTTGTGAAAGTTTATTCGTCATCCCAAAATATTTATCATCAAATGCAAGTTGAAGACAAAATCATAAGTTGGCACCGAGTTCAAAAGACCCAATGCTTCACCTCTCTGTTCATAATCTGTAGCATCCTCAACAACCTTATTAAGCACACATATCACTGAAGCAAACATTTGACTCAAATTCAATAATGCACCGTAATGTGATCCCCAACGAGTCTCTCCTACTCTTTTGATGCTAGTTTTTTGATTTAAACCTCGACCACTGACGATATCACCACTCTTAAGGTCACGAGCAAGTCTAATGGCTTCACTTTCTCGAATAGCATCTCTTGGCTTGCATGAAACTCCCACAGTGTTGACTACCTTAGCAACCAAATTAAAGAGCAATGCAATCTGAGCATGTTTTTTTGCAATGGCTACAAGAGTTAGTTGAAGTTGATGAGCAAAGCAATGAATATAATAAGCACTTTCATTCTCCCTCTGAATTAAGGTTTAAGACCATTGAATTCACCTTGCATGTTACTTGCTCCATCATAGCCTTGTCCACAAATTCTTGAAATGCTCAGTTCATGCATTGCAAATAAACTGTCAATCACGTCTTTCAATGATAAGGCAGAGGTATTGGCAACATGGACAATACCAAGAAAACGTTCAATCACACGTCCTCTTTTGTCCACATATCTCAAGACAACTCCCATTTGTTCTTTGACTGAAATATCACGACACTCGTCAACTAAGATGAAAAATAATTCAATTTTCATATCCCCAACAATTGCATCTCTTATTTCTCCGGCAATGGCACTAACAATTTCTTTCTGAACTTTTGGTGATGTCAATTTGAGGTTCTGAGGAGCATTCGACAACACGACTTTTTTCACATTTTCATTGTAATCAGCAATAAACTATAACAGTTCTAGAAAATTTCCCTGATTTTCAGATTCATCAGATTCATCGTGCCCACGAAAAGACAAGCCTTGACGTAAAGAGAAACCAAATAACATCAATTGATGCAGTCAAGCGAGTACGGTATTGAAGCCTACTTTCATCTGTTTGCTTGGACAAAACTACTTCAATACTCTGCTGAGGGTTATCAAAGGCTTGACACTTAGTTAAAGCAAGGTTGTGTACACTACCAACTTCTCCAACATGTTTTTGCAATTTCTCCTTCTTTCTCCAATCGTTAAAATCATGCCTAACAAAAGTACCACCACCCCCTTGCTCCCCATGAGCACTTCCGAACAAGTAGCAACACAAACAATATGCTTCATCTTTTGCTACACTATACTCCAACCAACTCAAATAAATGTCAAACCAAGAAGAAACAAATCGACGAGACTGAGTTCCTAATTGTGTAAATGAAAATTTGTGGTGACGAGGTTGGCAAGGACCTTTCGACTAATACGCTCGTCGAACTTTATCTCAAACATTAGGACCATAATCCAAAATATTCGGACGCAACCCAGGATCCGCAATAAGCTCGTCAGAATTGAACTCATCGCTAGCTCTGCTTGAATGTCCGGAATGAATATCACGATACACAATGGGAACCTTATCCGTTACTGTTGGAATCGGAGACTCATTCTTATTAGACTTTAATAACTTTTCCACCTTTGGCTTCTTTTGATAGAACCTTTCCATTCTGAAAGATAATATATTTTATTTTAAGTATCAATCCATCAATTATCAATCAAATAACCTAGTTAATTACAAATATTTTATTCTTTTACTTTTCCAGTCATGTTTTATTATCGTGTTAACCTAATTAACTTAATTTCAACCCACCATTCAACTAAATCACATATCCGACATCTCAATCCAATTGGGTCCTATCCTCCATCAACCATCTCAATTCTCAAATGCTCAATGCACAATTAACAACATATAATCAGCATGAAAATAATCTCAATTTTTAAATGCACAATTAACACAACCTAAAATTATCAATCAAATAATCAATACTCAAATGGGATAAAAATCCAATTGGGTCCCATCCTCCATCAACAATCTCAAATCTAAGTGCTCAATGCACGATTAACATCCATAAAGCATCAATTAATAATCTAAATTATCAAATACACAACTAACAACCTAAAATTATTAATCAAATAATCAATTCTCAATAGCAAAAGAAATTGTTCAAAATGCCAACTTAGAGGTGAACTTAGATCTGCCAAATTTGATCTGGCCGGAGTCGCCGGACTTGGGTGGGGACTGGCCGGAGTTGGGGTGGGGACCGCCGGACTGGGGAGGGCCTTCGCCAATCGCCGGCTTCGCGCTTCGAAATTGGGGGATGGCGACCGGTGACCGGCGTTACCTTACTGATTAGCCCAGCCGACGACCGGTGGCCACGGGTCGGTGGGTGGTGCCGGCGTGCTGTGAGCCACGGTGGCTGAGAGAGCTGACTGCTGAGAGAGGAGGAGAGATGCCAGCGTGACTCGTGAGAGCTTGACTTGACACCACGCCTGAGAGAGCCGAGAACCCGAGAGAGGAAGAGAGCTGCCGAGCTGGAGAGGTGCCGGCGTGCTGCGGTGAGCCAGTGTCCGGTGACTGTGAGAGTGTGAGACTGTGAGAGCCGGTAGAGAGAGGAAAAGAGAGAGAGAGGAAAAGTTGCAAATGAAAAAAAAACACACTATATATATATATATATATATATATATATATATATATTTTATTTTTTTTCAAATCTGAGGGGGGGCTATAGCACCCCCCTCGTACAAGCCTAGTTCCGCCCCTGAATGGTACACAACTTCCGATCTTATTTCTAGAGACCTAAATGAACTCATCTTCTTCTAGCCGATTGTTTTTTGAATTCTTTCTTGACTAAACTTCTAATATTGTCTTAGAGTTCTAGTAAAAAAAGAAGTCTAACTCTAGTAGAATTCTGGTGCTACTATAAAACTCTACTACTATCATAAATCAATCAATTTCATGTTTTTATGTTTTATTGGTCTCCTTAGACCAAGATCAGTCACGGGGATGGGAGACACTTCTAAGACTCCCCAACTATTCTAAAAACAGTCTTAGAAACACGTAAGGAATGGAGCACAAAATTATTACAAAAATTTATCTATGTAATATATAAAATCATTAATCAAATCGTGGGATAATTCTCTGATTTGATAAGACTGCACGATCAACAAAGTAGCTATATAAGCATGAATAAGATTTTGAAAAGAAGTCACATATGAACTAGAAGAAAAATGGTGCAATCAAATCAAATTATTCTTAATTACTATAGTTGAGAACATTTAAGAACTTTAAGATGCAAAAAATATGATATGTCATCATATTATGTTTTCAATGAGAAATAAAATCATAAACATTAGAATTGTCTCTAAAGGTCTAAAATATTATCTTTAATGAGGTCCTTATTTCTTGATAAATTAATTTTCATATCAATAAGCTTTATATAATTGAAAAACTAATTTTGAGCTTTATAAAACTCTAACTAATTAATGAACTAATATATTATCACTTAACTTTAACTACTGTATGTATTCTTAAAATCACTCTCTAATATGAATATAAAAGTTCATATATCTAAAAAAATGCAAATAACAATAAGAGAGAAAAAATGATGTCACGATTAAGATTGAAACAAAAAATATATATAATACTTGATTCATATTAATTATTTTATTTTAGTATAGGCTTACCGTAATGGATGTAAAGATTTATAAATATAATGTATAGCTTTTAGAATGTTTTGGTAAAATAAAAAATTGACTGTATTTATTGGGTGGGACCACACTATCAGCAAATAACACTACAATTATTGTTAATGAAAATTGTAGTAATGATAAAACTTATTCGTAAATTTGAAAGTTGAAAATGATTTAAAGCTATAGAGTAAACACATTAGTGTCTCTAAACGCATGCACATTTATTGTTTTTAAGTTTTTTTATTTTTGCAAAAATATATGAGGGCTATATTAGGAAGCCTTATATAATGTGAAAATTAATTCTAAAACTCTAAGTGTACTAATTTTATTAGTATTTAATTTTGACAATGTCCTTAAAACTAACTCTCTCATACAAATATAAAAAATCATGTATCTAAAAAATAAAAATAACATATGAAATAGATTAGAAAAAATTAAAATATGTCACAATTAATTTAATTTTACGATAATTTAATATATATATATATATATATATATATATATATAAACCTACATAAAAAATAATCACTTCCATTATCTACATAATGTATAAGATCAATAATCACTTTATAGAATAAAGTTTTGCTTTGATATGACCACAGGATCAACAAGTCGCTATATCGCATATATGAAATTTTGAAAACAAATCACATATGCTTTAAAAGAAAAAAATAAGGTACAATTAATTCAAATAATTCTTAATTACTTTATTTTGAGAACATTTAAACCTTTATGATGCAACAAAATTTCCGTCTAATTCTACAAATCTAATGATTTACGAATTCGTTTTTATATAGAGCCCTTATAATCAATAAAAAGACTTTTTTCGGTCATAGTTGATTAAATTTTCATTAAAATAGAAGACTAATTAGTAAATTTTAAACAACTTAAAAGCATTAAAACTTAATCCTAATTATGATGGAAATGATTACAACCATAACTGGTGACTATTGTGCGAGTTAAACAACAAATAGTTGATAAACACTTGCAAGCTAATATAATGATATTTGCTATCCTTTGCAAGCTCATTATAATTATAGTTATAGCCTGACATATTTTGGTAGATAAGTGTTAGATTATGTTGTGATAAAACAAGTGTAATTTATGAGAAAATATCATTGGATACATTTAGTAGATATAAAAACTATAATTTGGCGACAAATAATAGTCACAAAAGATGTGAAAAATAATTTCAACACTCCAAAATAAGGACATGTCCTGTTTATCCATTGAATATTCTTATTACTAGCATCTTACAAGAATTAAAGAAAAATATATACATAAAATATTAGATATATATGATCGTTCTGTTAAATTTATTTTTGTAAAAAGTAATAACTTATTTGAAAGTAAAAAGGTGCATACATAAGTCATGCTAAATTTGAGATGCAACTTTATTACTTTTAAATTTTTACTTAATCGTTATATTAACCTCAGGAACATATATATGTAATACCTTAATAAATAATTAAATCGGTATGTAACATTTACAATTCAAAAGAGATACCTGATAGCGTTGCCATATTTTAATTTAAATTGCAATCATATTCGCTTTTTAACTCTATACGGTTCTAGCATAATTAATCTACTACTCTAAGTGATAAGCCAATCACTACAAGAAAACAGGGTTTTAGCGACGGGGTAATCCGTCGCTAAAAGCCAAAAATCCATCTCTACAAGAATTAGCGACGGATTCACCGTCGCTAAATATCCCTCGTATAAAAGCCCGTCACTAATAGTTTAGCGACAGAATATTTTAAATCCGTCGCTAAATATGTCATTTTTATCGACGGATTTATTTTAATTAGCGACGGATATTCCGTCGCGAATTATATTCTTTAGAGACGGATTTATATTTTTGAAACGGAATATTCCGTCGCTAAAAAACTTATTTAGCGACGGAATATTCCGTCGCTAAATAACTGATTGTAGGAATACTTTAGCGACGGAATTAATCCGTCGCCAAAAGTCAATTTTTTTTTTGAAATTTTTTTTTTATTTTTCAATTACCCAAACCTGTAATACAATTTTCAAATCTCAACAACAACGCGCAATAATCAATACAGAAAGAAATATATATAATCAATTATAAAAAAAATTATAATAAAAAAAATTCATATATGTACAAGCCGGGAACCGGATATAGCCGGTTAGGAGAGGGGAGAAGAGTACAAGGCGGGCACGGGGGGGAAGCTAGGAACGGGCACGGGAAGGGGCTCATCAGGGGTTCCCGAGTCCCGGATCTGGATCCTGCTGATCCGGGGCCGGGGCGGCCTGTCCAGCAGTGCCCTGCTCCCTGATCATCCGGCACACCACTGTAGCAATGCGCTGGATCTCCTCGTCGTCCAACTGAGGCCGAGGAGCCGGTGTCTGTGGAGGGGCAGCAGGGGGTGAGGACGCTCCTATCACGGCACGAGCAGTCGTGCTAGGCAGGCCGCGTATGCGGCCTTTCGGCCGATTCACGACCTCCGGCGTATCCAGCCATCGCTTCAACCCCCCAGTACTCGCAGCCGTACTAGTGGACGCTGATGGCTGTCCGGACTGCTGCTCGGACCCCCTTAGCTGTTCATACGAGGCCTGCAAAAATAGTGGTTTAACGATATGTTAGGGCATTAATTAACGAAACAGACATTGAGGATAGAAAGAAAAAACATTAACTTAAATAAATTGACTCACATCGATCCGCCGGGCAATATCTGAAATATAGTCGCCCGCCCGGTGCGTCTCGTCCTTGTCCTTCTTCCGCACGTGCGTCTGATTATACGTCAGAGCTACGACCTCATCGTCCTCCAGATCCGGGTGCTCGACCGCATTCTTGTGTCGGACGATGTCGTGTGGCACCGACCCCCCCGTGTGCGTCGGATCTTTGTTCTGTCTGTTCTCAGTCCCGCTCTTACTCTTGGCGTCCCAACCTGGATCCGTAGCCCACCGATCTATCATCTCCCCCCATACACGGTGAGATATCCAATGTGGGGGATATCTCGCCATGTCCGTCATCGGGGCACCCGCGGGCAGCGCCTTCTTCGCCCGGTCCCGTGCATCGTGGAGCCATCGGCGGTAATTCTTGCCGATGTAGGCAAAGAAAGCCTGCTGCCCCAGTACCTGCTGCTGAGGCGTGTCAAACGTGAACCCCTCCTGTAAGGCATTCAATAACACAAATTAACAACATAAAACAAACTGTAATTTAACATTTACTAACGCTGAAAAAAATACTTCACCGTACCAGCCACTCCTCCCATAGGGCCTCCCTCGCAGCGGCATCCCAGTCCTTCCAGTACAGGCGTGGCTCGAAGAATCGGCCCTTCACAAGAACGCCGATCTTCGTCCTCGCAATATTCTCCAGGATCCTGCCAAAGAAGTAATTAAATTAATTAATACAGTTCAAATATAAATTAACACCCCAAAATTTTAAACATAAGGCATGGGGTGATATTTTTAGTACTTACAGGCCCTCCTGCGTGAGCGTAACTCTCTGTTTACGCTGGGGGTCGATGCGTACCCCGCGTGTCGGACCACGGCCTCGTCGAGATCCTACAAAACACAGACATTAATACAGTTCAAATATAAGGCTAGCGAAAATGTACAAAACACCGTTATCAACTATACCTGAGGTAGAACCCACGGAAGATGGAGAATGCACGCGCGTGTGGGATGAATCTGCGTCGGGCTGGGGCGACGGCTCGAGCTGGGGCTGGGGCGACGGCGATGGCTGGGGCGACGGTGACGGCGACGGCTGGGGCTGGGCCCCCGATGGCTGTCCGCGATCACTCTGTGCCTCGTCATCAGTAGGCAATGACGAGGTGGGACTAACCGGGGAGGAAGCAGCTCGGCGTCCAGCCCGGCCACGAATAGCCCGTATCCTATCCATATCTGACTTCATATAGATTATATACAAAGACATTAACACGTGAAAAACAATAATTTAAGCATACATCATCATCAGCACTATATATATATATATATATATATATATATATATATATATATATATATATATATAGTGCATGCCCAGCATAATCTTAGATTTGTATGTCAATTGAACCTAAATTGAAAAACGATCGGCGGGTACGACGGCGCCGTGACATGCAGGGTTAGATTCGTCCACCCTCTCTTGTAATTATAGAAAAAGAATTGATTGACGCCTCACTTGATATGGCCGACCAAAAAAATTTCGAGCGTTTACGAACTGAGCCTAAGTACTTAGACCTACGTACTAAGACGACTTTAGAGACCAAATCGAGAACTATATCATTACTCCCAGTTACTCATCCTTCCATTCAGGTATAGATTAATACCCATAAAAAAATAGAAGAGAAGAAGAAATTACTAGGATGGAAAAGCATGACAGTTTCACTCTAAAACTATTGGATCCCAGATTGTCCACGTGTGCACATGGGCACTCATGTGCACACCCACATGTTTATATCCGAATTTAGGTTGATCTTCTCGGATACTATACTGCCTTACTAATTTGTTTGTTTTTGTTTAGTTGCGTCCGAGGGCTGTCTGATGTTTAAGGAAATAATCCCTGCATATAAATCTTATCTCAATCTTTCCACTAAAAGTTAGTACCAAAAATGAAGAAGTTAAACATATTTGAGGACACTTTTGATAGTCTTTTGTACTAGTTTTGCAGCAAAACCTCATACATGTCACTAAGTGTGCTTTCACTGCTTTCAGAAATTAGTGCAACTATGGCCACACCATGTTGGTTGGTCACGATCTTGATCAGATAATCGTCGAATTTCCTTTCTTGTATTTATCCTTGTATTTATCTTGATCAGGTTGTAACGACAGTCCACAACCTGCCCACCATATATGCTAATTTTGAAAAACGATCTTGATCAGATAATCTTAGATTTGTATGTCAATTGAACCAAAATTGACATACAAATCTAAATAATTCAGATAATTTAGGGCATGTAACCTAAATTGAAGACAAATTAACAAAAAATTTAGATAATTTAGGGCAATTGACATACAAATCTCGAGGTGGGTACGACGGCGCCGGCGTTGGTGGTGCGGCGGCAGTGGTGGGTTTCCTTGCGCGGCGACAGTGGAGGCTTTGTGGCACGACCGGAGTGCAAGGCTTGGTGGCGCGGTGTCAGGTGGGGGACGGGAGTGTCGCCGGAGCTGGGTCGCCGTAGAGAAGGGTCGCCGGAGGTGAGAACAGCGGTGGGTGGGTGGGATCAGAATTTCAGAGAGAGAACGGGGAGAGAGAAAGAAACCAGATCTGAATTTAAATGGAGGATCTTTAGCGACGGAATAAGACCGTCGCTAAAACTCCGTCGGTGAATGTCTTATTATAAAGACTTTTGCGACAGAATTTTTAGCGACGGATTTATTCCGTCGTTTAAATAATTTTTAAAAAAAATTCAAAATTACTAATTTTATAAAAAATATTTAGCGACGGTGTCTTCCGTCGGTAATAGTATTTTGCAACGGATTTTTAACGACGGTATATTCCGTCGCTTAAAGACATATTTAGCGACGGAATACCTTCCGTCGCTAAAACTCCGTCCAAAATACATATTTTCTTGTGGTGAATATTCATTCGATATATAGTTAACAACTTCAAACGAAAGCTCAAAGAAGACAAGTATCTAGCGGCTTCATTGTGTCGCTATCTATTATTTATCTTTCAACTTGAAATATAACAAAATTAGAGGTAAACACACATGTATATGCAAATATCTCATAATTATTGCATATAGTCTAATCAAACAAATAATGTTATTTAATAATCGAAAGTTATGAGCAATGCAAGTGAATTCATCTTTTCATATTTTACTTAAGTTAGTAGTGATTAATTCAGATACTAAGATTATTTTTTATAACTAAATAATATAATTTTTATACTGTTAATTTTTTTATCTACGTGGTACACATTAATACACTTTTTAAAACTTTATAATATATTTTATTTAATAAACAGACTCGAGCTTGGCTCGGGTTACTGGGCTAGTTCTGTTGAATAAGTGTAATCAGTAAAAAGAGTATATCTAACGAGATAAGGCCTGGTTAAGCACAAATTTGAAGTAAAAGAAGGATATTAAAACATAGTCTTATTAAAACATAGTCTAAGTTTCTTCATGTTTCCTAGGTTTCCTCCTTCACTGAGGAGAAGCAATCAACACAGCAACGCCACTGAAAGCTACGAATGGTCTAAAAAACAAAAAATAAAAACCAAAAAATGGAAGACACTAAAAAGCCATTAATCATGACCAGCTTAACATACAGATGGTAAATGTGCAGACCCATTTTCTATCATCAAATATATGCCCAGATAGTAATAAAAAAAAAAAGTGAATAACCCACCAATCATGACATAACCAGCTTAACATACAGAGGCAAATTAGATAACAAATGTTCGTCAATGTTGAAGGGATGCTTCATGAATATTCACATTTTGGGTGTATGATAACAGAAAAATATATTTACTCATAGACCTTGCAAACCCAGTTTTCTATTCACCCAAAGAGAGCAGCACATACGACGAAAACGGAGAGAATCAAACATTAAAAAAACAAAGGAATGTAAACAGAGAGAATCAAACATTGAATAAAAAAAACAAAGGAATGATCTGGGTTAGAAGGGTCAAATATGCTCAGATCTGTCAAAAAGTGAGGCTTTTGCGGTAGTTGAAGAAGAAAAAGGAAAATAGATAGGAGAAGAAAATGAGAGAGAGAAGACAAACCTGATAGAGTGGGGAGGCAGAGATGGCGGGGGCACTGGTGGCGGAGGCAACATGGCAGGGGCAGTGATGGAGTCGGGCAAGAACAAGGCAGATATGAGATGTGAAATGTGAGAAGTGATTACAAAATGACTTCCCCTTTTTATTTTGGTAAAACATCTTCTTAAAAACTTGCCTTCTTTTTACAGGAATGGTAAACATTTTCCGTAAATAATTTCTCATTAGACGTTCAAAACACCAGAATAAACGAAAAATATTTTGAGGAAAATGTTCCCCACGAAACAAACAAGGCCTAAAAGTTGCAATCTTCATAAATTTGAAATGCACGGCATCAAGTTACAATGGGAGTAAATTGCGGGGCATTTCTCCTTTGGCAAAGACTGGTATGCATGTGCATGTAGTTCCGTTGCCAAAGAAGAACTGCACTGTTATTCCTCAAACCCACATCTACCTTCTTTCGAACATCCATGCTCGAATGATCTTCAGAGGAAACTGAAAAGCTCTACATATACTAGTTGGTTCGCACCTTGATTTTGGATGTGCTGAAGAATTGAGTGGCATATGCTGGCATTCTTCCTGTAGGGATTACACCCTTTTCATGCACGCGGTCATGGTCTCCGGTTCTCTCATCATCTTTGCTTTACGAAAGGCCATGGAGATTGCTCTCCATTTCTAGCAACTTTTCCTCATGTCCCAGATATTGTGACTCGGGAGAAATACGTCATATATATATGATTGAACCACAGTACGATTGTCCATTATCATGTTTCCAGGATATTACTGTCCACACAGATTTGAAATCATAACAATCTTAAGATAATCAACCATTTCCTTAGTAACAAATGGAATGAATGGTCGTTTGGCATGTCCAAGATTCAAATACTAGTGTAGTGGTAGCTAGTACTTGGTAGAGTGAATCAACATATTCATGGGAAACGAAACTAAGATTATGTGCATCTTTCTTAATGCTGCAATTACTGTTGCTTATTCTGCCTCTCGAACACTAGTCCATAAAAGATTCCATCACAAACCCGTAAGTACCAGTGCGAAAACAGATGAGAAAAAGCTGTAGCTTCGAGTTTGTTACGAAGCCATAAACACATACTATAAGGCATAAAATTTGAGACCGAGTGACAGATAAATAGATAAAAATGCTATTGGATATATGCAAGGTCTTGTGCCTGTAACTTCTTATTATTATGGTTCTGTCAAACTACCTGTTCTTGAAGGTTTAACTCGATGGACATTGATAAAAGATGGCTTCAACTGCATGAGACTTGCTCAAGGGACAATGACAGTCTATCTCCCCCTCCCTCCCCCCCCCCCCCTCCCTTCTCCCTGACAAAAAGCTATCTCCTCTATCCTAAGTTCCTAATTCTATGTTTACAGCTGGAGAATAGCCACTCCTGGAAAACAAGGAAGGATAAAATTAAGAAATTAAGGGTTCGTTTGACAAAATTTTTTTTTTGGTTTTCAGTTTTTAAAGAGCAGTTTTTTAAAGAACAGCTTAATTTTTTTTTTTATAAAAACAAGTGGGTGTTTGATAACCCCTTTTTTTTTTGAGGTCTTTTTTTTTTGTGTTTGGTAACCCTTTCTATTTTAACTTTTTTTTTGTGGTTTGCGGTGGCGGTGGTGGGGTGTAGCGGTGGTCGGCGGTGGTGGGGTTTAGCGGTGGTGGTGGTGGTGGCCGACGGCTGAAGGTGGCTGCCGGCAGTCACCGACGGTGGTGGTCGGCGGCCGGAGGTCGCTGCCGGTGGTCGCCGGTGGTCGCCGGCGACCGATGGTGGCTGCCGGCAGTATCCGGCAGTGGTAGCCGGCGGCCGGTGGTGGCTGCCGGCAGTCTCCGGCGGTGGTCGCCGGCGGCCGAAGGTGGCTGCCGGCAGTCTCCAGCTGTGGCTGCCGGTGGTCGCCTGAGGTGGCTGCCGGTGGTGGGAGGGTGGTGGTGGTGGTCTAAAAAAAAAAACCAAAAGTGAAAAAAAAAAAAAAAACCAGTTTTTGTAGTTTTTTTTTTTTTACTCTTTAGTTTAAAAACTGATTTTTTAAATTGAAAAAAAAATGGTTACCAAACATTCCTTTTTTTCAATTTTTAAAACTGAAAAAAAAAGAGGCAAAAAAAGAGTGTCAAACGTGGCCTAAGAAAAGAGAGTTGGTCAGACGAGCCAGGGGCCCATGGGCCACCCCAATCCAGCCCAAAGAAATTTTGGGCCTGCCCCACGCACACCATGTACAGTGCACACCCAGCCTAGAAGCGCCAAGAGCGGGCCTGGACCAAATTGTTTTTCAAAAAAGCACGCCCCAGCCCCTTTTTAGGCCCGCCACAACCCGGCCGTTATCCAGCCCAAGCCCAGCCTTGCCTGGCAGGCTAAAACATTAAGGACCCATACGTTTACAAAATTCTGTTTTCATTTTTGTAATGATGATGAAAAAGATGCCTTTTTTTACGTACTTTTATCTTTTTCTGTATTCGTTTTGAGTAAAATATCCAAATAGTAGCAAAAAAGGTAAAAACACCTAAAGGGTGTTTTCACCATTTTTCACGATTTGTATTCTCTGTGTCAGAGAATACAAATCCAAAATCCACTGTTCTCTCTCTCTCTCTCTCTCTCTCTCTCTCTCTCTCTCTCCCCTCCATTTTTCCAATGAATAACAGGGAAGCCGGAGTAGGAGCATGAAGCAAACGCCGTTGCAGTGATCGGCATCAGAGAAGGACTTCAATGGGGACTCCCTAACGACGCCGTTGCAGTGATCGGCATACCTAAACCTAAACCCACAACCACCTTCATCGTTGCACAGACACACAACACGTCCCCCCTTCCCTCACCTCATCCCAATACACACACGCACACACTTACCAGATTTATGTGTGATTGTAGGTGTGTTTCTCTTTGAAATTTGACCGATCCGCCATTTTCTTTGAGTTCATAGTTTGATGGAAGGGGTAATTGATTGTGGTGGGTAGTTGGTTCACGGTGGTGGTGGAAAGGGTGATTGGTTGTGGTGGTGGGTTGTTGGGTCAGCGCGGGGTTATGGTCGTGATGTGGTGCTGGTGGGGTTATGGCCGTGATGATGTGGTGGCAGCTGAACAATCGTTGAGCTGTGGTGCTGGCGCAGCTACGGACTTGATGTGGTGGTGGTGTGGCGGTGGCTGGATTGTCGCCTTACTGTGGTCGGCAATGGAGAGGGACTTGTGGGGTATTTGATGGGCAGTGAGGATAATGAAGGGGAAGGGGAAGGGAAAGGCGGACACACAGAGGTGGGAACATGGAAGGGGAAGGGGAAGAGGAAAGGGAACTCGTGAAAGGGAAATGGAAGGGGAAGAAGGCCGGGCCCACGGAAGAAATATTGTAGAAAATACTAAAAACATACAAGAATGGATCCAAAAAAGTTGGTAAAAATGAGAATGAGAATGATAAACGTACAAGAAAAATTGAAAAAGTAGATATAGAAAAAACTAAAAGTACAAAATTCAATTTTAGAACTGAATACTAAAATCTGAAAAACAAAAACAGAATACAGAAAAAAAATTGCGTAAGCGTACGGGCCCTAAATTTTTGAATTTTTTCCCGTTCTCGAAAATAGCCATTTTTATAAAAACATAATATTTTTACCCCTCTAACAGCTATATAACTTCTAGTTTGAGGGATTTTTTTTCTCTAATCATATTCCACACAATCTTTTCATGCACTTTTACATATTTACCCTTCTCAACAACTATAAACACCTAGTTTTAGAGGTATTTTGGTATTTTATGGGCATGAAAAACTTATAAATTAACTCATTGTCTTTACGCTCTTCACACCCCTCAACTGTAATTCACAATTCTTGCTTTTCTACAAGCTTTCTTGTGCATTCTTATTCGTTATTATACCCTCTCAATTTTTGACTTGCAAGCTTTCTTTCATTACTCATTGATCGCTCTTAGCTTAAAATGTATTATTTTTTAGTGTGATTCTTTTACTATTTAATCAGTCTTACGATTTCTGTGTTTTTTTCTTTGAAACATTACAAAATATAAGGCTACTTCAAGACCATTTCAATTGCGTAGCCAAAAATGTCAACCACGATGAGCACCTCATAAAACCTTTAAGAGCAACCATCATTGGGTATAGACACGTAAAGTTTCATGAATTTTAACCAAAACATTCGTGATTATCAATTTAGGGCTTCAGAAGATCAAAACACTTTAGACAATCACCCAGCTCGGTTGGCAGCACTAATACTGCTACGTACAATTTAAACTCAACCAGTATCGGGATCATTTTACAAAGGTTATTGTTTATAAAGTATCCAAAGCTTAATGTAAATATTGTTTCAAGTTTTTTCTGGCATGGTAGTGGTATTCTCATCTTAATAGAAATTTCTTGCAATGTGCATCTAGACAAGCTCACTACAAGAAAAAGCACTTTTTAGTGACGGATTTTATTCCCTTGCCAAAAATACGTAGCTAAAAGTGCCCTTTATTTACGGATTACGCTGCTGGCAAAAACCTGTCACTAAAACTTTTTAGTGACAAAAATTTCCGTCGCTAAAAAGTTTTAACAACGGATTTTGTCAACATACTTTTACTGACGGAACTTTTGCCAACGGACTTTTACCGTAGGAAAATTTCCGTCTGTAAAAATGCTTTTTGAATTTTTTTTTTGGTACAATATTTCAGAAATGCTATTAAAAACCCTAATCCTCCTTACTTTCTCAGAGCTGCACCTATTTTTCTCTTCCTTCCCATTCTCTCACACTCAGCTCGTCCACAGTACGCTGCCGCCTACCTTCGCTACCTTTCATCTTCCCTGACAGCGTCATCACCCCAACCACGGGCCCACCGCCTTACCGTTGCCACCCCCCCAACCAGCGCTCCCACCGCGTTTACCAAGCAACATCTTTTTGGGATCAGGATCCCCTGCTGTAACCATGGGTTACAGCAGGGGTGCTGTCCCCATTGTTGAGAGAGGGGGATGCAAACCATGGTTACCCTTTCTCTCTCCCCTCTCTCACAACAATGGGAACAACACCCCTGCTGTAACCCATGGTTACAACAGAGGATCCTGATCCTCTTTTTTGTGGTACCACACTGGTTCTTTACTTCTAAAGCTTTTTGGTTCTTTAATTCTACATAAGATCCCACTCTGTGTGTTGTGTGTCTACGTGATTTGATTATATTATCCTTTCATTAAGTTTGCTAACTTTAAATTAGATATTTGATGTTAGTAAATGGAACATCTATCTAGATCTGATTTTATTGGCCGGTTGTAAGAAGGCTCTATATGAATCGCTTGTTTATTATTTTGTTGTGGCAGAAATTTATTTTGAAACTGGATTTACACCGTGACAAACGCAAGCAGAAAGCCATGAAGACGGTCTCTATTCTTGCAGGTATCACATCATTCTCTTAGAGTTTTGAGTTAAGTTGTTCCTGATATGTTTACTTGATAACTGAAAAGGAAAAAAAGTTATGTTTGGCAGTAATTTCGCGATGATTGGTCAATTGGTTTAATTTTAGGATTTAGTGGACAGGAAGAACAAAGAAATGTTTTTCCAAGTAAAAAAGTTTAGTAAAAGTTTTATCTCAGTTCTATTTCTTCAATTAGGTCTCATATTGCGAGAGGACTTCTTGCAGTGACATTTTTTCTAGTTCTTAATTGTTTGAGTAATTTCCAAAAAAAAAACTTTCTTGGCTAGTCTTGCTAGCTTGTTAGGCAGACTGGCTCTTCCAGTCAGATTTGCTTACCCCTCCTTTTTGTGGGTTGTCATATAAAGGCCAGCCAAGTTCAGCTTCAATTGGTATCTAAACTGGACACTTGGTATGGCATTGCTTTTAGCTTGGTGGTATTTGGAGTATGGTCAACAGCAGACTTAAGCTAAAGTTCTTTAAACCCAGCTAAAAATTGAAACAGGTTTACGTGTACTAAGTATGTCATCATGTTGTGATTTTGAGATTCCTTTGCTTCAAGTGATAACGTGAAGCGACAATGGCAATGTTGTAACATTCTCTGGATCAACAACATAAATGATATTACTATATTGGAAATCAAAATGTGCCTTGAACATATCTAGTCATGAAATATAGACACTTGGCTTCATATTGTGTGGCTGCACAAATCATGTTCATACTGATAATGATAATCTATCTATCCAAAGTCAAGTCATGTCAAAGTGCCTAGTTTGTTATGGACTCTAAGAAAGAAAACCATGATTCCCCTTAGTAAAAGGTTCAATACAAATGCTGTATATAAAGAGTACATGGGTAGGTGTAGCTGTGTGTGAGTGTATAGGCAAATAAAGCACTCTGGTATGATTGTAGCAATTAGGTTAAGGGTTAACTACTCACGGTACCCTGAGACTTGTCCTAAATTACACACGGATCCTCCTATCTTTGAAAATTACACTCCGCTCCAAAAATCTAGATTTCTTTGACGGTGTTAACGGCTAGTCATAAAAAGACGTTTCTGCCCTCGTATATAAGTACACAGTGTCTCTTGGGTTTTGGAGGAAAATCAAGATGTCTGGCTTTGGGTTACAGACTTTGAGAGAGAGGAGAGACGGAAGTTGGCTCTTGCCTCTTGGCTCTTGGGTTACAGACGTTTATGCCCTCTCTTTTTTTGCTCATATTCTTGAGAATTTTCCCTATATTCTTCTATTCCGTCCTTTATATTCCAAGAAAACCACTAAGGTTTTTCAAAGATCTGACTAAAACCCAATTTTTGTACTCTCATTTTGCATTTTGGGTCTTTTTTCCTTTTGAACTGTTAGTAATTCTTTCGTGTTTGTTGGTGTTTTTATATGATTTTTGCAGCCATTGATGCACTGAAGGAAAAAAGAAGACTCAGACAAGTCATCTATCTCCCAGTACATCGAGTCCACCTACGGGGATTTGCCAGCTGGGCACGCCAACCTGCTCTCGGACAACCTGAACAAGATAAAAGAGGCCGTCGAGCTGGCGATGGTGAAGAACAACTACCTGAGGCCGGACCCGTCTGCTCCGCTGAAGCGGGGCCGTGGACGGCCACCCAAGGCCAAGGATAGCGACTGCCCCCGCCGCTCCTGCCGGACCTACAAGGGGCGGGAGGCTGCAGAGGCAGGCCGAGGAAGGACCCCAATGCGCCGCCCGCAGCGAAGGAGGCTAAGCCGGCTACGGCAGAGCCGTCGAACACTGAGAGGCCCAGGGGCAGACACGTAAGGTGAAGCCACAATTGGCACAAAATACTGTAGAGGCAAGCTGAAAACAAATTTTAGACCCCCTTTTTAGTAGTAATAATAGTAGTGGTAGTGATTGTTGTGCGTCTCTCTCATAATTTATAGGGCTTATGGTTCCATTTTTCAAGTGTTTCTGTGGTTGTTGTAGGGCCAGTGAGCAATGTGTAGTTGTTGCATGTAAATCTATTGCATTTGTTAACATCAGTAGTTGAGATTAAATGCTAATTTTGTGTTTTTTATTTTGTGTGGTCTTCAACTTGATAATTGCTACTGTTTTCATGGGAGGATTGTTCCAAATAGAACCTTTTCCTTCGGCTTCTGAGACTCGATATCTACTTGGAAGGTTCTTTGGATGAAGTGAAAGGTTTATTAGGCTTGTGGGGACTAGTTAAAGAATTGTATGGCAACAGTTTCCTTGGACATGAACTGGATTTGAAGAAAGTTGATTGGTCATGCTGTATATGTGCAATATCTATCTATGAAGTCTAAATTTTCTTTCTAGTTGGTAGTTGGTACTGAGTAATCTAGTCAGTGAAGGTTACAGGAGTTGAATGGATGTAAAGATCCAACCCAACTACCCAAGGGATGTTTTACATGTATTCTGTAGCTCAAGCGACTTTATGGCCAGTTTGGAATCGCAATTTCTTTCTGGGAGGGCGGCATGAGATGGTTGGAATCTTTGCTCTTTTGGTTTAACAGTGAACAAATGATGCTTGAGATTTATGCACCAAGCTGAGTGTTTGGCTCAAGGTTTAATTGAGAAGCTATTGAACGAATCTTTCTTATTGCAGGTAAAATTGAAGATCACAGAGTTATTGACTAAGATTTTGAGCAATCGATGTTATGATTCTCTTTTGCTCAAGATATGCCAACATTTTAGATACCCTTCTGTTTTAAGGTTGATTTCTCCATAGTACTTGTTTCTATACTGAAATCCTGGCTTTTAGCAGGAAAGAAACATGGGTGTTTCGATAGCAAGTAACACCTTTTTTTTTCTTCTAAAGAAAAGCAGTTTTATTGATCAACATATTCATGGACGTTGTTGTGTCATTTGTATGAAGAAATATAGTTACATATCGTGTATATCAGTACCTGGTGTGTTCCCATAAGTAGAAACAGTAATCAAGACCATTTATCAGTCTGCAGAAGGGAAAGAATAAAGTGAAGGAAGAAAGAAAGAAAGAGAGAAAGAAGGAGAAAGAAATGGGTCTGCGGAAGAGAAAGAGAATGAAGATGAAGAAGAAGAAGAAGAAGAAGAAGAAAAACCGTAAAGGGCAAGAGGGGTTTTATTCAAGAAAGGGAGGGCAGTTTAGGGATGAAAAATCCAAGAAGTAAGGTGTTAGAGAATCTTTAGATGGAGTTAGGGTCCCCGTCAATTTTGTGAGGCTCCGTGAAATGCGGGTACAAATTTGGGAGAGCAGAGTGTAATTTTCAAAAGATAGGGAGTCCATGTGTAATTTAGGGTAAACTTCAGGGGTCCCGTAAGTAATTAACCCTTAGATTAATGATGGTGTTTTTTATTGGATTCAAATTTTGGCTAGATGAGCAGGTGTTGGGGTTTTTAGTAGTTCAGAGAACTCTGTGTTATGTGGTCCTCTTGGTGCTCTTATGTAAAGTGATCTTGAATCTAAAGTAACTCTAAAAGTTTGATATTAATGCAACGTACGATGGCAGTAGGAAACAAAAGGATGGTGCTAAAATATCTATGTTCTTTCATAATAAAATATAAAGTGCTGTGTAGTTCTCATTATATACTTAGAGCATTTTTCATTTATATAGTGGGTGTACATGTTCTCTCAGGCACAATTGGATTTGAGTGCCTATCTTGGGAGCATTGTGCAGGCCTTCGGAGTAATGTTTTGGTTTATATTTTTTCGTTTCACTGAAACTTGCAATTATATTTTAGAATATGTACGATGTGATCTATTATATTTAGAAAAAGTTAGTATTAAGTGTTAATTGATGGTGTATGATTTAAATCTTATTTCTATGACGTGGAATTTGGTAAAGAATGAATGTTAGTTTAAAGAATAAAATTTTCAATATATTGGTTAATTAGGGTTGCTTGTAGATGGATTCGTGGATTTAATTGTTCGAATGAATTCAAATACAAAAAGCAAGTTTGGATTTTTAAAACATAAAACCATTTGAAAAACAGTTTTTTTTTTTTCTGATGAATTTTTAGCGACGAAATTACGTTGCCATAAATATTTTAAACAAATCATAGATCGTTTTTTGCGACGGAAATATGTTGCAAATGGTTTCAAATTTTAGGAAAGGACTTTTAGCGACAGACTTTCTGTCGCTAAAAGTCACCTATGCTGCTGAGAATTTTTAGCGACGACAGACTATATGTCGCTAAAAATCCGTTGGTAATACTTTTAGCGACGGAATACTCCGTCGCTATAAGTATTTTTAGAAATTAATTTTGAGAAACATAAAAAGCAAAAAATACAAAAAAAATTACCTTTAGCTACAGATTTTTCCGTCGCTAAAGGTAATAAAAATCCGTCGCTAAAAGTTGGACTTTTTCCGAGCATGACAAAATTCCGTCGCTAAACTTTTAGCAATGGATTTTTTACAACGGACTTTTAGCGATGGACATTCCGTCGCTAAAAGTCTTTTTCGACGGAAAGGGGACTTTCGAGCGACGGACGGAATTGGTCGTCGCTAAAAGTCTTTTTTGTTTTAGTGAAGGTCATATTGATGTAATCAAAACACCATTATCTTTTCTACAGTAAGTTATTTATTTATAATCAGTGGTAGCAAAGAGACAGTCTTAAAAAACTTATTGTGCATGATAAAGAATTATCAAACTTCATTGATAGTATAAAGTACACCTCGGCTCGGACTTCTTCCGAGGAAGTCCTCACCTTATAATTGAACTATTCTCTTTTTTCTGACCGGAGATGAAGATTCTATCTTCGTCGAATAGTAGTAGATACATATGAGAATCCCTTAACAATCCCTAGAGGTGAAGACTAGTAGGTCTGATTCACTGAAACGATATAATGTCGCTGAACAACGGTTGGTTAATTATTTTGAAAACTTTTATGGTAAAGTTATGGTGTGTTTGATCCATTTAGCACTTAAAACAAAAAAATTTCAGTGATTTCAAATTAAGTGCGTTTGGTAACACATTTTTTTTTACCACTTAAAATAATAAGTGATATGTTAATTGAAGACTAATATTTTAAGCTACCCATAATGACTTATCACTTATCATTGAACACGGTCAATGATTTTGGATTAAAAGATTTTGCCAATAAAGGACAGATTTGCCCCAGCTGCCTCCTCTTCTTCGTGATTTGTCTTCACCTGCTCGCTGTCATGCCGCTTCATCTTCTTCCTTGCTGATTTGCCACCTCTTCTTCTCTTTTCACGGTACTAATGGTGCATGATTTCATGGTGTTTCATTACATGGGTGTCGCTTGATTTGTGAATGTAATTAAGGCTTTTTTCCCAATTCATATTGGATCGATTTTCCTGCCTCTTCATATTGGATCGATTTTATGATATTGTTTGGATCGACCGTGCATATGGCAGTGCGATTTGCATCTTGCGTCGGTGTGCTTGCACCCGAGGCAATTTTTCGAGGTGTGATACTCGTATGAGTTCTCCCATGTTGGAATCATGGTGTCATCCGATCAGAAGACACTTCCTTTTTCTGTATATCTATCTATGTAAAAACGATCAAAACCTCTTAGAAGTTAGAACATATATTAGCTTTTGGCAGCAGAAGATGAGAACATATATAGTATGTTCTTGTATATCGAGGGAGTCATGATACACAACAAGAAATACACATGGGCATAAATAAAACAACAAATTCAAGAATTAAGTCAATTAACTTTAGTGAGATACTTCTCTGTAGTTCTAACTTAGCATCTAGTTTCATCAACCAACACTATATCATTTTCAAATAACATACACCACAGGACATTTTTTCCAATATTCTTCGAGCTTATCGTCGGCTCAGACACGTGTTTCAGGTACAAATACAAAGTTAGATTTTGTTACACGAAAATGCTTATAGACATAATTTAGTATTCACTTGTAAATTATGTGGTTGTATTCTTTTCTTTTCTTTTCTTTTTTTGTAGGGTGCAGTGGGCGCATTAGATGGTACGCTTATTCATGTTGTCGTACCCCCTGATCCGCAAGTACGATATAGAGGAAGAGGAAGGGGTGAATGTTACCAAAATGTTCTAGCCATATGCGACTTTAATAAGGTTTTCACTTTTATATGGGCTGGTTGGGAAGGAGTGGCACATGACTCAAGGGTGTTAATAGAAACTATACGGGAACCTGCTGATCATTTTCCATTTCTGCCCCCAGGTATTGAAATATGGTGCCTTATATAGTATTGAGATTCATTTGAAAATAAGTACTAAATTGTTGAAATAAATAAATTTATTGCAGATAAGTACTATTTATGTGACGCTGCATATACACATACTCATAGATTTATGGCACCTTATCGCAATGTGCGTTATTGGTTGGCAGACTTTGCACAGGGTCATCGTGTAAGAACAAAGGAGGAACGATTTAACCATGCACACACTAGATTGAGAAATGTCATTAAGCATTCATTTGGAGTCCTTAAGGCTCATTTCCCAATATTGAAGAGGATGCCACTGTATCCTTTTCAAGTACAAAGGAATATTGTTATTGCATGTGCAACGGTACATAATTTCCTTCAAAGACGATTATCACAAATTATCTTTTTGAGCGATTTGACAAAAGAGATATTCTTGAAGATACGGCTCACCAACACGAAAATGTCGTAGATATGGGAGTGGAAGCACGACAAGCCGGTCAAAACTTTATGGTGAACTTGTGGGAGCAGATTGTAACTCAATTGTTTAATTTGATGTTGTAGTTCATATATGTAATAATATGACTTTTGACTATCTACATTATTGCTAATTCTTATCGTGTGACTAATTTGAATTTTCTTTTATGTTTTTATGTTACGCATACAAATTGGATTTGAAATATCTATTATTGATATAATAATACGTGAGATGTGCAATAATATAACGATGTTTATAAAGTTTCAAAAAGCAGAGTAAAAGGGTATTAGTGTCAAACTAAACAATTTTTATATTTCAGTTGTTTATTTTATCAAACAGAATAAACTACTTCAGCACTTAAATTGCAGTCAAGACCAAATTTTTTTCAGTGCTTAAAATTCAGTAGCTTAAAATTTTCAGTTGTACAAATTCAGCACTTAAGTTTTCAGTACTTAAATTTCAGTTTTATCAAACACACCCTTAGTTTTATTTCTGATATTTAGAGATCTCCTAATATTCTTAATTATTCTTGTATGACGGCTCATTGGTTAATGCAGACTAGGTTATACATACTAAAATTATTAGTTTTGAAATGTTTTCACATCCACATGATGCATCTATTGTTGCTGATATTATACAAGGAGCATGTGCAAAATTCAATATAGAGAACAAGATAATGAGTATTAGTTTTAATAATGCTTCTAATAATAATGTTGATGCTGGATTGTTAAAGACGAACCTCAATCTTAAATTATGTAGAAACTATTTTCATATTTACTGTGTTTGTCGTATAATTAATTTAATTATGGTTCAGCTGCTAGAGGACCACTCATTTCCGAGATAAGGGGTAATATATGTGTGTATGTTTGTTCATAATAATTTGCCTGCTAAGAGACCTATAATATTTATCCACCAAAAGTAAGGCTGTATACGAATCAAGTTCGAGTCGAACACGGCCGTGTTCGTGTTCGTTAGCTCAGGTCACGTTCGAACTCGGCTCCAGTTCGTATAAGTGACTGAAATGTTCGTTCGAACTCGGTTCGTGAAACCACCCAAAAGTTCGGGTTCGGCTCGGTTCGTTCGTTTAACCTATACAAACTGAACTCGAGCATTGTAAGCTCGTTCTTTTTTTGGTTCAACAAAACCAAAAAAATCCAGATCTGAAACTTCAAATATTCAAACCAGTCAAAGTTGGAAAAAAAACAATTAACATGAAAAATGACAGAAAGGTTGGTCTCGCAGATTGTTGTTGACCAAATTGTGAGAAATGCAGCGATTCAATAGTTTTTGATGAGCCTCTGGATCTTTACGAAGAACCGAACCACGTTGAAAAGTGCCTGCCATGTTGTGATGGTTTGTGCGTGAGTAGACTCTGGGCACGTTCGTTGTTGAGGGAGGCGATGCCTTGCTGGTTGCGCCGCTGAGCTAGGGAGGCACCGTGACTATTGTGTGTGTATGTGTGCGTGTGTGCATGTGTGTGTGCGTGAGAAAGAAAGAGAGAGAAGAGAGAGGTAGTGTTTGATGCTAGAGAGAGAAGAGACATTCAGAAAATGAAAAGGAGAAGACAGCCGCCACCCAAGTGCGGCCAGAACTAAAATGAGGTAGGTTTAGGAGAATAAGGGTATTAGGGTTTGGGGGGGTTTTTTTGGACTTGGGCTTGGGCTTGGGCTTGGGCTTGGGCTTGGGCTTGGCTTATATTTTGGTTTATAAGTGGGCTTAGATCTTTTAGATAATTTTATTAATTTTAGGTTATCAAGTTTTCTAAGTTTATTTTACATAGATATATTTATAATTATGTATGTCTTACTTATAATAGTATTAATTTATTATACGAACACTATATGTTCACGATCACAATCGTGAACATTTTTAAATGTTCATGTTCTGTTCGTTTAATAAACGAGTTCTAAAAAATTATTCATGTTCTGTTCGTATAATATACAAACGAACATGAACGAGTTTTAGGGAACGAACTACGAGCTGTTTGTGAACAACTATGTTCATTTATAGCCCTAACCAAAAGTAGGATCCACATATTTTATTTTTTACACATTATGGTATACAAGCAAGTTTATAATCACTGTGTACTAACCAAGTTTTTAGAAGGCTTGCCTAGTTCTGATGAATGGACGTTAGCTTGATATATTGTTGAATTTGGAGGTATCTCACAAAGAGTTAAACACCATTCAAAGCATAATGGTCCCTAACTTGTTCATTGTGATTTTTTTAATTTTTATTCAAAATGCAGCAAAATCAAAATAGTGCATGCTAACAAAGCTAAACTAATCCTAAGTTTGGTTCGAACTCAACATTGGGGGTCAGTGGCCTACGTACTTGACTTAACGAGTCATGATCAAAATCATCGTAATTCAATTAACTGTACCGAAGGCTACCAAAATATCAGTCTTATTGTCTAGAGATTTAAATAAACTAAACTTCTTCAAGCTGATTGTTCTTAGATTTCTTTTCGACAAAACTTCTAGCTGTCTTAGAACTCTATTTGAAAAAAAAAAAAAAAGTCTAACTCTAGTGGAAGTTTACCCTACTAAAATTATATTCCTATCAGAAGTCTATTTCATTTTTATGTCCTTTGTCTTTTTAAATCAAAATCAGATCGCAAGGAGAGGAGATGAGACACTTATAAGATTTTCTGACTATTCTAAAAACACATAATGAATGGAAAACGAAATTCCTACTTGACTTGGTCACTTTTGAACACTCGATTGAAAGGCTCGGCGTGATGCATGATGCAATGGAAAAATGATTGGAAACATTACTCTCTCTCTCTCTCTTTCTCTCTCTCTTTCTCTCTCTCTCAAGGTCTCTGCAACATGTCATCTCTCTAACTATTTTCTCTGTATTTCGAAGCAGCCCCAGAGGGCATTCCTATCGAGGCATGTGGCAGTGGAAAAAATGATAGAGGAGACCATTTGGACGAGCATATCATTCTCCAAGAGATAAAACCAAAAGAGGTCATCAGTCGGTTCAACTGATTTACCAGTAGATTGATTTGGTTTATCGGTTAGTTTACATATGTTAACTGGCCGGTTTAATTATGGCCAAAAACTTACCGGATGTTCCATATATAAAGAGAAAGAGTTAATGGTTGTTTGTGATTGCATTAAGCTAATGAGCATTAGCGGTGGTGTATGGATGTTAAGGCATTAGGTGTGATGCTAAGAAAAGTGGGTTTGCAGTTGACGTGGAGGTGTCACAATAAATGTAGTCTGAGTCAAATGACAAGTGTGTTGATGTGGGACACAGTAAAGATGGAGTAAGGGCAGAGACCAAGGGCTTCCCAGACAGAACCTGAGGGTGGCAGCGCTGCGAAGGCGATAGCGCAGGGTGAATACACGACGATAGTCACAGTCTGATGCTCAGGTCCAGAGTCAAGGTCCTGTATGTAACTATCTAAAATTCCAGAGCTTTTGGATTCTAGAGTGAGAAAGTAATTTTGTCAAATGAGAGAATTCTGTTAAAAATGAAATCCAAAGTCCCCTATTTATAGGGAAAAGTGTGCATGTATCATCAGGTTGTCATCAGCCGACACATGTCATCCCCTAAGAGTGACACGTCACTAGGGGCTAAAATACCGGTTCTCTGTTTGACTGTCAGATCGCATATTCACCCGGCCTACTCCTCACATCGTCGCTCTGTCTGTCTGGAAAGACTGGCTCCCATAGCGCTGGTGCGTCCAGAGAATTCTCTTGATCTAGCCACCAATCCAAGGCCCTTGCAAAGTCTCACAGGCCTAACAGCGGTGGGGAAGACCCGACCCCCAACTGCCAAGCGGAGTAGGTACGATGCCATCCGGAGACCTGCTCCCATCTTGGAGTAACCCGGGGTCATAGTCCCTATGGTTGCTGATGAAGCCCCTAGTGCCGGAGCATGTAGGCTAGTCACGCAGACACCTTAACGGAGAAAGTGTCTCAAAAGAGTCGCCTATTTCGTAGGCCGAAATAGCATCCCAGAGGAGCCGTCTACCTGGAAAAAGTAGAGTCTTCCTGTCGGAGCACTTAAACCTCCCTAATAGAAATAGTGTCTTAAAGAGCGAGCCTATCCCTGCGGGGTGAGTCCTTGTGCCGGAGCACTCGGAGTGCGTCAAAGTAGTATCCCGGAGGAGCCGTCTACCTGGCGGAAAGGGAGTTGAAAAGCTCCCTGACGGAGATAGTATCCCATATGAGTCGCCTAGCTCCGCGGCTGAGTCCTTGTGCTAGAGCACTCAGAGGGTGTCAAGGTAACATCTCAGAGCAGCTGTCTACCTTATGGGCTGAGGTAGCATCCCCGAGGAGCCATCTACATGGCGGAAGGTGAGCTGAAAAGCTCCATGATAGAGATAGTGTCCCGGAGGAGTCACCTATCCCCGAGGGTGGGTCCTTGTGCCGGAGCACTCAGAGCTCATCAAGGTAGCATCCCGGAGGAGCCGTCTACCCGACGGGCCGAGGTAGCACCCGAAAAAATGGTCTACCTGACAGAAGGGGAGTTGGAAAGCTCCCTGGTGAGGATAGTGTCCCGGAGGAGTCGCCTATCCCCGTGGGATGCTGCACACTCCGGAGAGTGGGTCGAAGCATGTTCCACGTCCAAGGCAAGGTGTGCATGGTGTGGTGAAAGTATGGACCAGCGCAAGGAGCGTGGTAGTGTGACAGAGAGCCAGGGGCGCGACTATATAAGTGGCGTAGCGTATGGGCATGGCAGAGTGTGTATGGTGCCAAGGGCACAGTAGTGTAACAGAGAACCAGGGGGCACGGCTGTATCAGCGGGGCGGTGCATTGGTGCGACATAATGTATAAGGTGTCAGGGGCCCTGTAGTGTTACAAAGAGCCAGGGGACATGACTGTATTAGCAACTGGGTGCATGGGCACGGCAGAGTGTTAGAGACGGCACCCGGGCGCATGTGACGGGGGTCGCAGAGACGACGCCAGAGCGACCGGCGCCGTGGAGTCAGTGTGAGGGCTACAGCAGGCGTCGCAAAAAACAGCGCCGCGAAGTCGGCGCACGACCGTGAGCGATGGTCGTAGCTGCGACAGCTGGCATCATGAGGTCGCGGGTGATGGGTGAACATTGTGGACATGGTGCTCGAATGAGTGAAAGGAAAAAGTGGCCGCGAGCCGCCGTAATCCCATCCCCCTCATCAAGGGAAGTGGACGACCCCCCCACCCCCGGTCAAGAGAGGTGGCCTACCCCCTTAAGGTGGGAGTCATGCCAACTCTACTTTTGCACATTCTTCTAAGTCTTGGTGGCATCAGAGTCACGTTAAATATGTGACATGTCGCACAAAACGGGACCCCTGATGGGCCCTTGTGTGCGACCAAAGTAGGTTGGGAACAAGGTGCATGGTTGATTTGGTGTTGCAAGATGGAAGAAGAAATCTGTGTTCCCAACCTACTCTGGTCACACCTAAAGGCCCACTAGAGGTCCCATCTTGCACTACACATCCGCACAAGCAACAGTCAATATTCAACGCTTCTAACCGGTCAAAGCTTGCATGCTCAAGGCATGCGCGCTTGTCACTTTTGTTACGTTTCTTCGTCACTAAGAACCTCATTTTTGTATGACTCCTCATCCTGCCTCAACCGTCACATGTCACACGTCGCCTATCGGCGTGCCTTGGCACTTGCCCAGGGGGTTGCCCTTGGCCTTTCCCTTGTGGTCTGCCTCAGCCTTGGCCTTCCCCTTGGAGTCGACCTTAGCCTCGGCTTCCCCTTGGGGGTCGACCTCAGCCTTCTCTTGGGGTTGGCCTTGGCCTTCCCAAAAGGTTGGTCTTTACCTTCCCCCAAGGGTTGGCCTTTGGCTTTCCCCTTAGCGTTTTCACTACTCGGACGTCGTCTCCGCAACGTTCATCCCCCGTCGCCCGTCGCCCGAACATCATCTCTGCGACCCCTCTCATTCGTCGTCCGGCCGTCGTCTCCGTGACGTTCGTCTCCCGTCGCCCGGGCACTATCTCCGTGACCCCCTTACCTGCACTCGTGCACCATCTTCACAACCCCTGTTGCCCGCGTACCGCACTCCAACACTCCATCGCACCGCTGATACAGTCGTGCCCCCAGGCTCTCTATCGCATTACCATGCCCTCAGTACCATACGCATTTCACTGCGCCCGTGCACCATCTCCATGACATGTGCCCGGCACCAGCTATTGTCCTGCGATGGTCATCACCGTGCCCATACACCACAATCATGTTACATGCTCCCCGGGCACCACACTCATTCACCACACCATGCGCACTTTGACTTGGTCGTGGAACATGCTTCGACCCACTCTCTGGAGTGTGCAGTATCCCACAGGGATAGGCGACTCTTACGCGACATTATCTCTGTCAAGGAGCTTTTCAACTCCCATTCCGTCAGGTAGACGGATCCTTTGGGATGTTACCTCGGTCTGTCGAGTAGACGGCTCCTCCGAAATGTTACCTTGATGTGCTTCGAGTGCTCCGGCACAAGGACTCACCCACGGGAATAGGCGACTCCTCTGGGACACTATCTCTACCAGGGAGCTTTTCAACTCCCCTTCAGCCAGGTAAATGGCTCCTCCGGGATGCTACCTCGGCCCGTCAGGTAGATGGCTCCTCCGGGATGCTACCTTGAAGCGCTCCGAGTGCTCCAGCACAAGGACTCACCCGCGGGGATAGGCAACTCCTCCGAGACACTATCTCCGCCAGGGAGCTCTAAGTGCTCCGGCATGAAGACTCCCCTTCCGTCAGGTAGATGGCTCCTCTAGGATGTTACCTCGGCCCCCCAGGTAGACGGCTCCTCTAGAATGCTCCTCGGCCTGCGGAATAGGCAACTCTTCCAGGACACTATCTCCGCCAGGGTGTCTACGTGACTGGCCTACGTGGTCCGGCACTGGGGACTTCATCAGCACCCCTAGGGACTATGACCCTCGGGTCACTCCAAGTGCCTAGTTTGCCTGGCAGTTGGGCGTTGGGTCTTCCCCACCGCTGCGATTCGACAGTCCGTGGAGCACCAACACCTGTGGACCCCTCGGTGACATGTCCCTGCCGAGGAGCGCCATGTGTCGCTTGATGACATCATTATCTCAACCTCTATAAATAAGGGTCTTGAGAATTCATTCGGGACAGAACATATTTCACTTTCTCACTCTAGATTCTAGAGAGAGACATACAGGACCCTGTCTCTGGACCTAAGCATCGGACTGTGACCGTCATCGTTTATTTATTCTGTGACATCGCTCTCGTAGCACTGCCACCCTCAGGCTTTGTCTGGAAAACCCTTGGTATCTGCTCTTACTCCACCCTTGCTGTATCCCGCATCAGCACACTTAGCATCTGACTCAGACTGCATTCCTTGTGGTACCTCTACGTCGATTGCGAACCTACTTTCCTTGGCATCAATCTGTTAGAGCTAATATGTATCCTTACTTTTGTGTGTACGAGAACATGCGAGTACAATATGAATAAGTTTTAAGTCCTCGCAAGGGTGTAAATTTTTGTGCATGGAATTCTTTGAAGAAAACAGCAATTAATGGCTGATATCCAACAGAAGAAGAGAACACCTCCCAAAGAAACTATGGTGACCGGTTATTTTGAATTAATACAAAGGTAGTTCCTAAGTGGAGAAACAGCCTCTCTTCTGCCAACCACTTTAATATCGACAAGAAAGATCATCTTGCAATATCGACAAGAGTGCAGGTCTTGTATGAACTTGCTACAAACTTGCCATCCTCGAAGTTTTCGGGAACTGAACCGAAGGCTAATCGTCTCAGATAGGAAAGTGCCTCAATCCCTCACGGAATAGCTTTGCAATCGACTTTGACATCTTTATTCTAAGCCTTCTTTCAAAGAATTGCTAGTCAGCTTACCTGCAAAAGAAGGGGGAAAGCTTGAGATTAAAGATATTATCTCGTATAGTCTAATGACTGATTTAATAACATGAATGATGAAGCAAACAAAGAATGTCAACCCTGAAGTTCTTACTGAGAGTTGCAATTTTCGAAAACTTGAAATGCATGGCCTCAAATGACAGTGGGAGTGAATTGCAGGGCAATTCTCCTTTGGCAAAGACTGCTATGCATGTGCATGTGGTTCCCTTGCCAAAGAAGGACTGCACTGTTATTCCTCAAACCCACATATGCCTTCTTTCAAACATCCATGCTCGAATGATCTTCAGAGGAAACCAAAAAGCTCTTCATATACTAGTTGGTTCGCACCTTGATTTTGGATATGCTGAAGAACGGAGTGGCATATGCTGGCATTATTCCTGTAGAGATTAAACCTTTTTCATACTTGGGGTCATGGTCCCCATTCTTCTCACCATCTTTCCTTTATGAAAGGCCATGGACATTGCTCTTCAGTTCTAGCGACTTTTTCATATGTCCTAGATATTGTGACTGGAAAAATACATACATATATGATCGAACCAAAGTACTATTGTCCATCATCATGTTACGAGGATATTACTGTCCACCCAATTTGAAATCATATTAACCGTAAGACTAACCAACCAATTCCTAAATAACTAATGGAATAAATGGTCTATGGTTTGGCATATCGAAATACCAAATACTGTTGTGGTGGTATTTAGTACCCAGTGGAGTTGATCAAAATATTCATGGCAACGAATGTAAAGTTATGTGCTCGTATTGGCTTTAATTACTGTTGCCTATTCTGCCTTTTGACCGCTAAAGTAAAAGGCACCGTCACAAACCCGTAAGTACCAGCACGACAACAGATGAGAAAGAGATGCAGATTCGAGTTTCTTCAAAAGCCACAAATACGTAGGAGGGATATGAGGTGAGACTGAGTGACAGAAAAATATCGAAAAATATGCCATCAGATATCTACAAGGTGCTGTTCCTGTAATTTCTTCATTATATTCTTCTGTCAAACTACCTTTAGTTCAATTGGAAGTAAAGTTAGCCACCGGGTTAAGATGCTTTTCTCCATTAAGTTTTAGCGTCTCTTTGAAGAGCAGAAGGCCATATACACTCTTGTTGAAAGCTTGACTCAAGGGACCATTGCAAAGGGTGGCTTCAACTGCATGATACTTGCTCATGTGCAATATACGGTAGAAATTTTGCAGCGTTTTCCTTTTCTTTTCTGTGTGGTTAAGTGCAGAAATGCAAGAGAAATATGAAGAAGAGAATGAATGCTTAAATACACAGGGAGACAAGGGGCCTGCTTGTTTTATGGAGAACGTAAATTAGCAATGCTGCATTTTCTGATATTTGGTGCGCTTGTATAACATGTTCAACCGAAACTTTTTACCATCAACGCAATACAGAAGGCCAAACTTTTAGCAAATGAAAAACAAAATTAATGCTTGAATTTTTCGACTCTTGTTTGCCTTTTTGTGCTTAGATAAAGATCAAAATTTTCCGATACTTGACCAAGAGAAATTATACATCTGTATTCCTGCACGTAATAGTGTGACGTGTAGAGTGACTTAAATAACCGATGGTCAGGAGCATGACAAGACCTTGGAATATTAACGACTACAGTTATTAGCTGGTAGTTGGTCTATATTTCATGCTTTATTTAGTCCTGCTATATTAATTTTGAGTTCGTTGACCTCTTCCAAACTACAGATCGACTATCTTTTTCTCTCTCTGAGACTCATTGAGAAATTATGGGGAATTGAAGAGCTTCAAAATCTTGAGAAGTTAAGAGTTCTTGTTAATAACATTAAGTTGTTCTATAGAAATTGGTACGCAATGGTTTTTGCTAGGAGAAGTTTCACTAAAACATGAAGACTAGCACTCATGGGTTTGACATATCAATCACGTATAGTTTCTGCAAGCATCTGTTAATTATTTTGGACAACTTTAGCTACTGCTCTTCGCCTTACAGTGAAGTTCGCATACTTTCCGTTAGAGTACTCTATTAGTTGTTAAAACCATCAACAAATGTATACTAGCACGAATAACATGCACATTTTACTTTTTAACTTTTGTAATTGCAATTAGGGCTCTAAAGAAAGCTGCAGGAATGACCCTATAATGGCAATTTTTTTTTATGGACCCAATCCGAGGTTGTAAGAATTCCACTCTGGGATATATAATTCTTGACCCTAGCAGCAACTATGAGGACTGAATGCTAGTCTGACGTATTATTCGAAGTAGCTCACAAAGCGTCAATGTGCCCATTGTCTCTAACGAGGCTAGGATCACTGTCGGTTCTATGGAGTGAAAGAGGAATAACATTAGAGCTAAAGCTGATCAGTCAATGGAAAGTGCGGTACTCTTCTCTAAAGAGAATAGATATGTCGTAGTCAAGGAAAACCGTTCACAAAGTCCATGTTAAAGTTGTGTGGATCAAAAATGGACCACTATCTCATCATAGGAATAGAGGATGTGCCCAGAATATGCTATTTGCACGGAAAATTCCGGACCACTGTGACGACTATAAGTGAATTTGGAGCATCGTAACTGTTCATCAATGCGGTGACATATGTTGAGTAACGAAACCCTTAAGAGGGGTCTCTCGATAATTGTTGAGTCACGAAACCCTTAAGAGGGGTCTCTCGATAATTTCTGCGATCTAGCGCAAACAGGTGGCTTTGTTTTGGTGTATGGATACATTACTGGGCAATTACTCCTTTGGCAATTGGCCTTTCAACTGCTCCAAGGTGATCAAGCAGATACTAGTTCACTGCCAAAGGAGATTTGCTCTGCAATGCAGAATATACAGTTATAAGTCACCTTGACATCCTCCAATTGGACTCAAAGCAGGTAACACTGATCCTTTGGTTTAACAGAATTCACGTACAAACCGTGTAATATGCTCATGTTCAGCTGTGTATTTTATTTATTTATTTTCTCTATAAGCTCTACACCAAACCAACCGGAGAACTCTCTGCAAAAAGTATTTCACGTGTCTCCAAATATTGACGATGACTCTTTACCTCTTTTTGCATGCACGACCATGTCAAGTCCAGAAAAAATCTTTTGTGCTCTTCCTTTAACAAGGAAATTATGCATGTAAATGAGATTAATTCTGTAACCTACGGGAGATCTTGCATCTCTCTTTCCTTCGTCATCAACCTGATCCTAACCCTAAATCTAATGTGTGCACTAGCCACAAGAGCCACCATGTAGCCCTAATTACCACCGGTCGCAGCCCACCTTGACAACTCTCTCTCTCACACACACACACACCCAGACAGACCCCCTTGCGGACAAGAATCTAGCTCCTCTATCCCAAGTTCTTAATTCTGTGTGTATAGCTCGAGAACAGTAATTCTTGGAGAAGAAGGAAGCATGAAAATAAGAGAAAAAACCAATGCAGGCAATGGCGGATCTACGTGAGGACGAGTGATGCCAATGTACCCACTGAAGAATTTGGAAAACAGTAACCTCTATGTCATATTGTAGGCAAATTTCTTGATTTTATCCCTCATTTATCTGCGCAAACTTTTGTTTTGCCTTTCTGGATATGATGTGCTATTCTGTTCATTTTGGAATTGTTGATGCTACACCACCGTCATCCGAAATGATGACAACAATATGGCTTCAACAGTACCTCCGTCATTCCGCCATAGATGACGGTGAACAACTTACAGCATTACAATTGCACGTCTTTCAATGAGTACGAAGTTGAGGACCACACTAGGTTTTAGGCAATTTCAGAAACTTTCCCATCTTTGGGTTGCAGTTTCCAAGTTGGTTTTCATGAGCTAAAGTTCAGAATATCTACAACCATTTTTAAATTATTTTTTTCCTTGTTCGCCAAGAACTTGTTTCAGGGTTTTAGCAATCCGATCATTTGCAAAATTTTGAGATTTACAATAGCGATTAATGTATTGATATACCTTAAAATTCTACCTATGACGGGGCTCAGATGCACTAATTTATCATTAGTAATCAAGTCTAAACTGCGCTGTTTAAGCCTTCGACAAATTGTTAAGGCATGGACTTGTAATCCTTTTTTTCCCCCTTAATCATGTGGAGAATATCATGCTGAAACCAGGGTTGAATTTCTTATGGGTTCAACCCAATAAGATATATGCTTTTACCAACCCAGTTCACTTAATTACAAACTGGGTCATGATGGGTTGAATTCCTGTTACAGTCGTTATCTTGAGTTAGACTTTTAAAATCCATTTCGTGCAAAAACTTACATTTTGTAGATAACTTCTATAACTTAAAAACCATCATCACCAGTCGTCACACCGTCTGCAGTTGACACCATCAGTCACCACCATCACCACCTCCGAAAGCCACCACAGCCGCTAGCAGCCACTGCTAGCTAGCACCATTCTATTTCTAGTTTAAATTAGAAAAAATTCTTGATCTGCTTGGTTCAACCTATTGAAATCCAAATATACTCATTATACCCGCTCAACTCAATTCAACCCAACGCACTTAATTTATTTTTTTATTTTTGGATAAAGATTGTTGGGTTTAAATGCACGTGGGTTTCTTGAGTTTGATACAAACTCAACTTAACCAACCAAGTTGCACCTTTGGCAAATATTAGAGTTTTGAGGGTAGGACTGTTTATCTTAGACAGTGCTAATCTTTTCAATTTTTTTTACAAATTCCATGTTGTTCAGTAGATTCTCATCATGCAAATTCAAATAAACAAAAATAGATCCCGTGTTTTTGAAATACTTTACACCACAAATATGTAGCAAATAAAATTTAATCGTGCAACTTGAGTCTGTATGAATATCATTAGTCGAGTCTTGAGTAGAACCATGACTACTTCTCTGTCCTTGAGGGAGAAAATAACGCGAAAATCCCACGGACTTTATTGCTTTATTTTGTTCAAGTAGTTACCTAAAGTGATGTTCATTTGGAGGCTCCGAGAATAAATTAAGCCTCAATGTCTATATAAATTTTGGAATTTAATTTGTTACATTTCGTAGAGTTATGGATGGCAAACTTATGCGATAATCATTAATTTTTTATCTTTTTAATCAAGGATAATTTTTCGCATTTCAATATTGACAAAAAAGTGAACAAGCAAATCTTTGAAATTTGTCGCCGACAAGGATGCATTTGCTGCTGGAACTAGTCGCTACTCTTTAGCGATAAATCTGAACTTATCGTAACAAGTGGTTCCTTGTCGGAACTACCCTTGACAAGATCTCAAAATCCTGAAAGTCAAACTTTTACTTGTGTTGGTACTGATGAAATAGAGCACCCTCTTATACTTCTCCCGTTGCTAATTGTTGCAAAATTTCTGCTACTGAATAAATATCAATATATTAGCACAAACGAGAGTTTGGACATGCTTAAAAAATTAATAATATGTTCTAAAATAAAAAATAAGAAATTGCTTCTTCACCACCGACGAGCTTTCTCTGGATTGGTATTCCCTCCACCTTCGACAGAGCTGGGAAGGGTTCGTGACTCATTAGCAGTAACTATCAAACATGCCTTCAGGGACCAGTTTCGCCCTATCATGAATTCTTTATGCATTAAGATACTGTACTTTGAAAAGCTCTTGAAATTGAGTTCGCAGATATCGTGGAATTCATGAATGGAAGTAATAGAACTTTCCACCAAAAGTCACAATTCCTTGGAGAAATTTTTTTGCCGCTACTACTTCCTGTATATCGACAATTACTGGTCATCTTATATTTTTAGTAACACCTATTTAGTGACGCTAAAATATTATTCTTAGAACTGCATATATTGATAAAAATGTCACTTAGCATGCTTAGCGATTTTAAATTATTGTTATATGAAAATTTATAGGCTTCTTCTTATAATCCGAGTAGGAGCAAAAAATTATCTTTCCAAAAGCGTCCAAACTTTGACCTTGCCATAACCGGCATGTCAGAAGTCCTCCATGTGGAGTGAAATTTCTAGTGTTTCAACCAAAACTTCCGATAGTTGCTCGTTTCCTTATAATTCAAAGTTCCATCCAGAACTTTGAACTTTGGATAAAAAGCTGTTGTCAAATCTTTTGCAGCATTTATAATCCAAAATTTAAAGAATCAATGCCATCACGGAGCGCCAAAACGAAATAGTCTCTTTTTTTTTCCCCTTCGGAAAAATGTTCATACTTACTCTATCTTGAGCCTAGTTTATTCACCAGTTTGGGGGATAATCCGCGGATCTTTTGAGCCATCAGTTCCTAAATCTATTCCTTTTAAACCATATTATTAGATCTTCATCTCAGCATTGACAAACACAGTTATGTTATTTTGGAGCTTGGATTCATAAACCGTTTAGCTCTTATAGACGAGAGGTTTCATATTTAATGACATGAAGTGTGGTTAGACCTGGCAAACGGGTATACCCGCCGGATACGGGTAATACCCGGTCGGGTCCGGATAAAAATGGGCCGGGTAAATTTTACCCGGTTTTTTTCGGATAGCTTTTTTTGATGTCCGTACCCTACCCATGCGGGTAGGGTATTACCCGCGGGTAAATAGTTAATTTTTTATTTTTTTTAATAAGTATAATTTAATTTACCACCTTTCATATTTTTTTTCTCTGTTTCTTTTGCTTTTCCCAGCTAGCATGTTTCTTATTTTTAAGAGTTGTTAGAATTATTTTCAATTTCACAATAAATCAATGTTCAGACTTATTCACCGATCAACTAACATCTTCAATATTACAAAACCAATTTCGCACCCAGAATCCCAAAAAAAAAAAAACAATTATTCAACAAAAATATAATCCCACCAACCACCAACAATCCGAAATACAAAGATTAAATTTCAACAACAATTCAATACACAAACATTTAATTTCAACAGAGATGGCAAAATAATCCAAAATAAAGTCTTGAATTCCTCGAAGAACTCCGCGTTGAACGGCGAACAGCGGCTGTGGGGATGTGAGCTACTCGATCTGTGGAGACTGGAACCTTGGCGACGTCGGCAGCCGATCTGTTAGAGGAGACCGACGACTGAGTGAGGGTGAGGTAGAGAGAGTGGTGGCGGCAGATCTGTGAAGAGGAGAGCGACCGAGTGAGGATGAGGGATAGCGATTAGCGAGAGACGACAGTGTAGGGTGTGGCGTTGAAGAGTGAGGGGGCTAGTGGCGGTCGGTGGTGGCCTTGATAGAGTGAGGGGGAAGGAGGAGTCACGGTTTCCAGCGGCAGAGAAGTGGGCGGTGTTAGATTGAGAGAGAAGTGAGAAATAGAGAAGTGAAGGGTTAGGGCACAAAACCAACAAAATGTGTCTTTATATATACATGAAGTCCGGGTAATCCGGGTAACCCGCCACCCGACCCGGACCGACCCGGAATTAACGGTTCGGTTCGGGTACGGGTCTGATTTTGACGGGTCTCCAATATATGTACCCGTACCCGGGTTTTTTGTGCGGGTACGGGCCAAAAATTGCCAGGTCTAAGTGTGGTTATCACCTAATCCTAACTCCTTCCATACGGAGAGAATTTTAAGCTGAACCTGAAGGCAATAATCTAGACTAATTCAATCGGTCCAGTTACTTCACAACTCAGGAGAGTCAACTTCCAATTGTTGTAGCACATAAACATGCAAAATTAAAGCATGCCAGCACAGAAAATCTGAAGGCACACAGGACGTGCGAAATTGAAGCGCATAAGCACACAAGCCTAAGCACGCAAGCACACAGCATCTGAGAGGCATACCATGAATAACCAAAAACCCTATTGAAGGGATAAGCACGCAAGAGACACAAGTAGGCAAAGCACGCAAAATTATCAAAACAAAGGCTACGCAAGCAAGCATGCAAGACACACAGGCATGCAAACATGCAAAATTATCAGAGAGAGATTATGCAGGCATTTCCAGCACTCAAGCATACAAAACATGCAAAGCACACAAAGACTTTTGGATTTCCTTATATAACCACATATCTAACAATTAAGGCAATGCAATTTCTAGTTGCTGCTAGAGAGGATGGACAGAAATTTGTGTGGTTATACTGAGGCTGGGACTAGACTGCAACTGGGATTAGAACAAGAAATGCAATTGGAACTGGCACCACCAGGACAGAGATTAGCATGGGACTGGACTAGGATTGGAACCGGGACTGAAATTGGGCTGGAACTGGACTGGGACTAGAATTGGAACTGAAAGTGGATACCGGGTTGGAATTGGGACTGGAAGAAGACTGGAACTCGAACTCGAACTTGAACTCGAACTGGGAATTAGAGTGAGAATAGAATTGAGGACTCGACCAGAGGTGGACCAGAGCTGGATTGTACGCGATATCTGTCTGCCATCCTAAAAGAAAAGAAACTAGTCTCATACGAAGTTTTCATCCAGACGAGAAAATTGCAAATGGTCCTTATGCATATTGCGCGACTTTTTGGTGCATGTGGATTAGGTTAGCTTTTTATACAAGGTATTGTGTAACATTTGTAGTCTAGCCGAAACAAATCCACCTTCCACCGAAGCTTATGATGGATCGATTGTGAAAGAACCACGTACGATTCTTGGCATAAACCCAAAAAGTACTTCAAATACTATATTGCTCGCCACTCCAATTGGATATACCTCCGAGAAGAGTGGCATATGCTGGGAAAATTCCTGATGGTACCAACTTTCTCAGTCTCTTATTCAAGATCAAGGACAAATCACCTTTCTCTTTTGAGATTTAGATGCTTTTTTACGTACACAACATGACATATCATATATTTTGTCATGTTACAAGAAATTCGTATGGCAGGATTCTTCTGTTCAAGTTCGTATTGTAGCACAAAAGTCAAATTCCCTCCAACGTCCCTTTTCCATTCATATATTTGTTTCTCATATTGGTTTTTTTTTTCATAGGAGCGTCACTCAGTTAGCCACCTCAAGATGCTTATACGAAACATAAGTTTTTGCTTCAAGCTTGAAAAAAGCTTCCTCCACCTCCGATTTTTGGCTACAAGAAAAAGTGTCACTAAAATTAATTGTCACTTGTACTACTACGGATGGAACAAAAAGCTTTAGCGACGCTTTTTTGGTCCTTGAGAAGATGGTGAGAGGAAGTTGTCCCACCAAGGCAAGACTTCTGTGGAGCACGTGAAACCCCCGTGTATTTCTCTCTTTTCTTTCAGACTTTGCAAACAGAGGAGAAGCTCACAAAGGCGCAAATGTTAATACGTCAATTGCTGTTTTCTCCATGTGGGATTGTATTTATCTGCTCCCACACCAATTACCTAATTATATGCCACTGCATACAAATTGCTTCACCAAGCCCACAAAGGCTTATTTTAGTTTGGTATGACTTCTTTAATTTTATTTTTCTTTATTAAACAATTTTAATCTTGAAATGTATAGTAAATCGAAATTCAAAATAATGACCTATATTCCCTTAACAATCCCAATCAAAAAATGGTATAGATTTAAGGTAGCAAATGGATCTTAAGATGTTCCATTTCAAATGTCTGGTCATTATTGTTGTTCATGTTATGGAAGGAAAATTGCAAGGCGAAACTTTGTTTGGTTAGGAAATCCGTTATATTCATTTTTCATGTTTCCAAATTTGTTAAAAAAGATGCGATATATTTTAAAGATTATATATATAGTAAGTCAACTTTATTGTTTGGTTAGCAAATTTAAGTTTAACATTCAAATATAGTTGTATTTGGATATCAAATCCAAATATGCACATCTTTATGAACAAAAAGGAAAAAAATACACATACAATAGCACATTAGTAAGAAAAACAAACGGGTAGTCATCAAATGAAGAATAATAAACTACAGTTCTTATATGAAGAATGTTACAGACCAATTTTTTTAAAAAAAAATAACATGATTAGTCAAAATGTGCACTGCAGATTAGCGGCGACGTCTTGGTGCGCTCAAAAGTACTGCTGTCGACGTCTTAGGCGAATCAAAATGTGCACTGCAGAACACGCCTTCACGATGCCTACCTGGCTCACCTACGTATAATTTGGCATGGGCGTGAGAGAGGATTTGTGAGGTTAACTATAATTAACTGAATTGTGTGACTAAACAATTAGTCTAAGAGTGCATGTTCCACAGCTACATTGTTCTCAGAGCCACCCATTTCAGAGAGGAAAACGTTGACAAAGAAAAGAACATGCCATTGGATCTCCGGATTGTGCCTTCTTTTTCTTCTTTCCTCTGACAAGTTGTATCTATCTATCTATCAATTGGGTCGTAAAAGAGGGGCACTGAGTTTAGATGCTTCTCTTTCAAGCACTTTTGTCAGATTTTGTATCTTTGAGGAGCGAAGGACGGCTAGGACCACCTCGTTATCAAAGGTTACTTCATGGAACGTGTTCCTTAATTATGTTTTGTCTCTGATATGATGAATAGGAGGTATAATTCCTCTTTAAAAGAAACATTTATTTCTTCCTGCAGCTTGCATAATCTTGATCTATCTATGGATATTTTCACATGCAGATTTATGGATATTGAATTGGAAACCAGAAGAAGATAGGAAGGCGCAAATGCCTCAATGAATTCAGGGTTTCTCGTAAAGTAAACTACTATTTCGATTCTAATATACGTAAATGTAACAAAATGGCCAACCTTACGATAACTGTCCTGGGCAATTCAACAGTTCCACCAAAGCATGTGTAATGTCTCTAGCCGTGCATCCTCAAATTGATTCCTCTATACGTACGTGTAATTTTTGTAGATATTTTGTTAATGTAGTCATTTTTCAGGTTGGGTAAAGTGCTCGATCATATCTTCAAAACCAAAGTCGTCCAATTTTCAACGTGATGTCCAGAAAAATATCAGTACACACCCGAGATTCCTAAACCTCAACAAAAAATGGGTAAATTTGCAAAAAATCGTATGTTTCAATAGTCTTACTTATTTGCCTAAGAAATGTGCCCAAGTGATTGCCTTAAAAACCTGGAAAATGCTAATGCTACCCTTTAGAAATCTGGAAGAAGTTAACAGCACCGTGAGTACAGCCTTTACAAGCTACCTTTACCCTCAACTGAAGCTAAAACTATTTGGATTGAGAAAAGTTTCTGCATTTGAACCAAAAAAAAGGGAAAAGAGAAGTGCATCAATGCATTTCTTGTCATGTTTAAGTTTGTAGTTAGAGATATATATCTCGTATAACCTATGAACTACATCTTTTTTTTTGCCGTATAGCAGCTTTGTATGTCAATACACGTCCCAAACATGTCAAATTGTGCCCCTCTTCTCTCAATAAAATGTGGATCAAAGTGAACCACTTATTCCTTTCAACTTACGAACCAAGCATGTGCTCAGGATATCCTATTTGCCTGGAGAACATTAGACTTTTCTCGCGACCTATAAATTCATTTTTGAGCCTTCAAAGTGTATCATCGAGCCACTAAGCCAAATTCGAGATTAGGGTGGTCAAAGGTGGAGACTCCGGGCTAATTGGTTGTTCGGTCTTATTCAATTCGTTTCTTGCAGGAGAAGAAAGAGGTGTATGGATGCATTACTGGGCAATTTCTCCATTGGCAGTAGGCTACTATATACTGTTGTTGATGTGAATGTATTTTCACAGAGGCAGAATAGTAACTTCACTGCCAAAGGAGATTTGCCCCGCAATTCAGCTTCGTATTCATTCATTTCCTCCATCTTCACTGGCCTACTTAAGAGTTAAGCCTCAAGGTAATATGTTTCAGTCGCTTCACATTGTGGCTTTTTCTTCGTATATATCTGCATTTCACTGATCTTAGTAGCATCAGTTCTTTATAGTTGGTTATCTGAATTTGGTGTTCCTAGCTATACAAAAGAAGAGTCCCAGAACCATATTTTTGTCATTTTTAGTTAGGCTCGTTGAAGCCTTCCTCTATTGAAAATTTAACAGTTAAGTGAATGAAGCATGCTTTACGCAAGGATAAAATGTAAATAATTATCTGGATGGTATTGTATGTTTTAATAAATGTCCTCATTTATGGAACCCAGATGTTTAGCAAGTCCTTTATGTAGGAATCAAGATCCTCTAGTGTTACAAAGATCGGCGTCTCTGACAGTATTTTAGCGATAAAAATAATATTATCAATATGAATTATAACAACAGCGACATAACACCTTTTAGTAGTAATATTTTATTATTAAAGTTGTTACAGCGAAAGTGCTATACCGCAGAAGATTCTTATCCTCTTTATAGAGCGATCGACCTCCCAAAATTAACAAAAGATATAAACGCACTTGTGAAATATACAAGATTTAGGAGAAATAACCGCTGACCTTTTCGTTCTTTATATAAATGCTCGTGTTATTCTTTCAAATGAAACCTTATGACGCATCCACGCTGTTGCTTCTCAGTGCTTTATTTTGGTACGAAAGCAAAAAATTAGTTATTGTCGGTATATGTTTCACCACAAAATAAGGTGTAGAAGATGATAACCCAGAGAACTAATTACATACAGAAAATGAAAATTGACACCACCCGATGATGCCAAATATGCCACCACTTTTTTGCTAAATAAGGTCGTGCCCCATGCATTATATTTCTGTTTTTGGCTTTTTTAGGTCAATCTATAATTGGGTCAAGCCTGACCGTAAATATCATACATTGCCAGACTTATTTAGAGTTGATTCCACTTTGGCCCGTCTGAACAGTCTTATGGTCAACACACCCGAGAAGCAGATCCTCGCTTTGGTCCGCAAGTTCGTTCATATCTCTCTTCTCCCGCGTTTCCAACTAGAAACCTGAAGATATCCTCCTCCTTCTCGAGACCTTTTAGCTATATATACTATCTCCGTCCCTTAATATTTTATCATATCTTTTTTGGATCGTTTCATAAAAATTAATTACTTCTAAATTAAGAAAGATTTTATAATTATTTTTACATATTTATCTTTTTTATATTTTTTTTATTCTATTTTTCTTTTTTCATTTAACTTTCTACCAATTCATTTTCTCTTTCATGGCCCACTACTTTATACTTTTTTATTCTATTTCTCTTTCCACATTTAACATTATACTAACCAATTTTCTCTCTCCTGGCCCACTCTCTTCCCCCACTTTCTAAAGGGTATAATAAAAAAAAATACACAATGTATAACATAAACCCTTAATATGCGTACAAAGTCAAAGTGATCGAATATTGAGGGACGGAAAGAGTATATTACATTTCAAGTACTTTATTCTTACTGATGTTTGACTTATAGCCTTTGAATTTTATGGTACTTCTCTGTACTTCTACATTACCGTTTATTCGTACTCTAGTCTTGTCACTCGAATGTATATTATCCCTAGGCAACATACATATTGAGACCCATTTCAAAAAAAAAAAAAAAATTGGCAGGCTCGTCCATATTTAAAGTAAAAAGATTTGGTTAGGTGACACAACACGTCCTCGACAACTTCATCACCAGGCAATGTTTTGCTCATAAAAAAATTATTCTAGGCAATAATGAGTTCACATGCATGGTCTTGTAAGACTTACTTCGAACTCCTCTGCTTTCCATGTGGGATAAGTTATCAACCACCTTGTATCAATTGAAGCTTAGGAGCTCTCACTAAACACAATCCGTGTAGAATCTCCATCCACCTTAGCCAACAGCAAGTGTGTTATTTGAGAATCCACCCACTGATGGATCAGATGTCCTTGCTGGAACATCTCTAGTACCCCTAAGCCCACGCTTCAGTACATACGCTAATATTGCTAGGATCTGCATTGATACTTGCTATAAAGCTCTAGTCTCTACGGCCCAACCACGAGTCGTTGATTCTTTTAAAAAGGCTAGTCAATAAGTTCTAATGAGAGGTCACTGGCCTCTCGGTTACACATAGCCTAGAACTTTCCTTAGTACGCTAACAATGTGGAATAGCTTCCACCATAATTCATGGCAAGTGTGTGGTGTCATAATCCATCTTTTTTTGGGGCTTGGTGTCTTCTTTGACACGAACTCCTTTAATAGGTCGGCCACTGGTACATTGCTAATACATCGAGGTTATGCTCTGATACATCACTGGTCCATAGCTCCATAATTGGGCAAGGTCTCCTTTAAAAGGGCTAGCCAATTTGTCATAGTACATTCTTAGGTAGTGTCTTTTAAGCTTTAAGGCCAACTTTAATTCTTTCACTAATGATGCCTCCCTAAAAAAAGCAAAACATGGAATCTTGCAGATGTTCTCGTACTAGTAGTGGCTCCATAATAGACATCCTTAATCACAACTATACTTTGTTGGCAATCCTTACATCTCTAAAGCCAATCATATAGCTTTAACGCATGTTTACACATGTTGATCTTTGAAAATGATGTGAAGATTCGTTTTTCAAAACTAAACGTCAATCGCCTCATCTAGAAATGGGATCTCTAAAGCATGAACCAATCACAATTTCAAATATTAGAGTCTCCCTTCTTATTCTATGTTCAATTACCATATCTCAAATCTTCGTACTATGAGTCATGCGCTTCATTCCTTTTGTAATTTTCTGCAAATTTGACTCTCTCTTGTACTCCTGTATATGCACAGGTACAAAATTGCTTTTCCTCCGGTCCTAATCCATATTCTTAGAACTCAAGAGTTAAGATCTTGTACAACCAACATATTAATCAATTTATGCTTTCTTACTTTCACTTCATAAATTCAACTATCCAAAAATAGACCATAAATAACTTAACAAAAACCATTGGTACAAATAATGAAGAAAAAGATTGTCGGAGGCTCATTTTTCGCAGCACATTGGCAACAAAAGATTTGAGATTTTAGTCATAGTTATCAAAATCGTACCAGCCGTATGTACCGCTTTTGTCTTCTACTGGTAATATATTCCTTATATTTTATATCGGTCAAAATACAGCTATATATCGGTTGTACTGGCCGGTACAGGTGATACCGGCCGAGAACTACGTATCGGCTGAGATATTGTGCTTTATATCTGTTCCTTAAAAAAAAAAAGTAACACATTTTGTTAGAAATTTTGCATATTGAACATATAAAGACTAATCAAATAAAAGTAACACATTTTGCATATTGAACATATAGAAAAAATACTATAAGTTCTATTATACTGATCAAAGTGTTTGTAGCCTCTTGCTCATAATATTCATTACAATTTGTAAAATCTTTCCTAATAAGTTTTCAATATTTACTTAACTTTGATGTACTTCATACTTGGAAGCTCTGATCATATTCTTTCATCTATACAATATACTGCTTTACACACAAGCATGCACACACACAAAAACAGCTTATTCTTGAATCCAAAGACATTATTATTGAACAAATAGCTTATTCTTACATAAGAATTTGTAAATGAGATCATTGAAAATGGAGATAATCTTAGAGGAGGTAATTTAATTGAAGAAGCTATTTAATTCTAATGTCACTATATGGAAACAAACAGCTTATCTAGGAACCAAAAGTTTATTTGAAAATTAAGATAATTCAAGCCCTGCATGACAAGCAGTTTATCATAGAGGGGCTGTGAGTAAGAAAATATATGTATATATTATCAATTCACTAATGCATATTATTGATAACAAATTTGAGACGGTATCGATATTAGTTCGTACTTAACATTTCACGGAAAAAATGGTACGCATTCCCGTATGATATACATTAATATGATTTTAGTACTAAATGAGTATAGTCAGGCACTAGCAAATATGGAACTGAACGCTCCAATGTCTCAATTTGGATTTTGCGGTTATCATTGACTACAGTTAGAAAAAAAATCATCACTAGCTAGTAACGTAGCCTCAGCTATAAATAGGGATAAGCACGGTTCAGTTCGGTTCAGTTTGTGGATCAAACCGCAAACCGAACTTTTACCCCTCGGTTTGAAAAATTGTGAATCGAATCAAACCCAACACCATCGATTTGGGCGGTTTAAACGATTCGGTTTAATTAGTCGGTTTGGATCGATTTGCCCACTTAAAGACGTCGTTCATTCGCACACTCCTATATTTTTTTTAGATTGCATATAATCTTATTTCATTCGATATATATATATATATATATATATATATATATATATATATATATATATATATATATATATATATATATAGGGAGCCGATCCACACCCACCAGTGGATGTTATCCACCCAACCGCAACAAATTGTTGCGGTTGCTAATCATTTCCCCCCTCCCCCCACCCCCCTCATGTCCTTCCCCCCCCCCCCCGCCCCCCACCCCCCCTCATGTCCTTCCCCCCGCCCCCCTCCCCCCCCCAAAAAAAAAAACCTAACCGCAACTAAGAGTTGCGGTTGGCCTCTTATCCACGGCCCTTCCCCCTCCCCCCACGTGGTGCCCCCTCCCCCCATGGCCCCACCCCTTCCCCCTCCGTGATGCCACATGGTGTCCTCCCCCGTAAAGCTTTGGACGCAAAGTCTTCTGCCATTTTTTTTTCTTTCGCAGCCTTTGACTACTGCTCACTCACGGACTTTTTTTTTCTCTGTCTTCTTTCGTCTCTCTCCCTCACTTTTCTCTCTTTATAATCCCTTCTCCCCGAACCCTTTCTTCCACTCTCCATCATCTTTACCGACTGTCTTCTAACTCCATATCTCACCTACATAATCTCCACAACAATACAAACAAAAAATTTTACGCTAGAAGATCGGTAGATTTTTTCGCTAGAAGATCGGTGGATTTTTCTTTAAATATATCAAGTCAAAACAAGTAAGTAATTTGAATTTTCTTATAATTCAATGTTAATTTCAAATTGTTCTTACCAATGGATTGTTTAAATTGTGTTATGCTTAAATTGTTCTTACCATAGTCTAAAATTCGTGTTTTTTGACAGTTTTTCATGAATTTATAAAAAATAGCTAGAGCTACATTTTGCCAAAGTGTAAAAAAGAGACCCTAGTTATTCTTAAAATATCTATATCAGAGAAAAATTTCAGATTTTTCCAAAGACTGGAAAAGGGTTAACTGATACAGGGAACCTTGTAATTTTGCAGTGTAATTTAAAATATCAAACTAGAGCGATTTCACGCGAAACTTTTATAAGAACCCTAGGATGTTGGGAAGTTCCATTTCCTAGGAATTTGGACCATTCTGAAGTCGTTGGCTATTTTTTGGCCGAAAGCTTTTACGCGTTCGATCCGGACACCAGGTCGGGATTTTTTGGCGAAAAGTTCGTAAAATACTTTTTAGATCAAGAATAAATTCAGGAAGCTTAAAATAGCATTTCAAAGCACTTTTGAGATTTTCTGATGCCAGGGGGCATTTTGGTAAATTGCCACCCCGAGAGAGGTATTTTGGTAATTTTAAGGTATTAAGGTTTTCAAAGGACTTTTTAGTCCAGAAGTGTAAGTCAAACACCTGAAAAGTTGTTTTGAAGCTGGTTTGGGGCGTTAGGGCGATAATGAACCCCCGGGGGCATTTCAGTAATTTGCCGCTCATCGGGGGTATTTTGGTAATTGAACATTGTAAAATTTTACGGTCAATGAAGGAAATAAATTTTAACGCCGTGTGTGTTCCTAAGGTGCAACACTATGTTTGTTTAATGTGAATACGAAACGTAATTGTCGCTAAAGGTGAAAACTTAATTAGACAGTTTTTCATGAATTTATAAAAAATAACTAGAGCTAGATTTTGCCAAAGTACAAAAAAGAGAGCCTAGTTATTTTTAAAAGATCTAGGAATTTGGGCCATTCCGAAGTCGTTGGCTAATTTTTTGGCCGAACGGGCTTTTACGCGCTCGATCCGGACACCGGTTCGGGATTTTTTGGAGAAAAATCCGTAAAATACTTTTTAGATCAAGAATGAATTCGGGAAGCTTAAAATAGCATTTCAAAGCACTTTTGAGATTTTCTGATGCCAGGGGGCATTTTTAGGTAAATTGCCAACCCGAGAGGGGTATTTTGGTAATTTTACGGTGTTAAGTTTTTCAAAGGACTTTTTAGTCCAGAAGTGTACGTAAAACACCTGAAAGATTGTTTTGAAGCTGGTTTGGGGCGTTAGGGTGATAATAAACCCCCGGGGGCATTTCGATAATTTGTCGCTTACCGGGGGTATTTTGGTGATTGAACATTGTAACACAACTGGAGGAAATAATTTTTATTTTTATTTTATTTAATTCTATGACTTGTTGAGAATGATATACATTTTTATTTTTTAGATTTCAGTATCAATATGGATGCAACTGGAGGAAATACTTTTTGTGAAGGTTCTGATCCACCTTACTTGGGTCAAGTTTTTCAAACACTGGACGAAGTTGAAGCATACTATAGAGCATATTCGAAAACGATAGGTTTCGGTATTAGAATTAAGACGAGTAGAAAACGGGCGAATACAGATCAAATTTGTGGAAGACTATTTGAGTGTCATAGAGGAGCACCGTATGTACCTCCGGTTGTTCAGGTCAGTGACGAAGGGCCAACAAGACAAAGAAAACGGGACACATTTCCGGGTACCGGCTGCAAGGCCCATGTGTATGCAGTACACCGGAGAAATGAAAGCCATTGGGTTGTGACGGGAGTGGAGTTGAGCCATAATCATCAGTTGATGACCCCTAGTAAGATTAGTCAAATTCATCAACACCGAGAAATAAGCGCGGCACACAGACAACTGATATTTACAATGGACGAGGCTAAAATTCCACCTTCTAGAATGATGGGGGTTTTCTCAAGCCAGGTTGGGGGGATTGACAAGTTGAGTTTCAACGAAGTAGACCTTCGAAATGAACTTCGTGTTCAGAGGAGAGAGTCTTTCGGTAAGAGTGATTCTCAAGCTACACTTGATATCTTTAGGCACCTTCAGAGTGAGAATTCTGGCTTTTTCTATAGTCTCCAACTGGATGATGAGAACCGCATTAGTACTATATTTTGGGCGGATGCCCGTTCTAGAGCTGCTTACCAAAATTTTGGGGATGTTGTGACGTTTGACACCACATACCGCACAAATAAGTACTCTATGCCTTTTGCTCCGTTCACCGGGGTGAACCACCACTATCAGTCAATCTTGTTTGGCTTTGCCCTGCTTAGGGATGAGACGGAGGAGTCATTTACGTGGTTATTTGAAACGTGGCTTAAAGCAATGTATCATGTTCCTCCAAAGACCATCATCACCGACCAAGATCTGGCAATGAAAAATGCAATCGCTAAGGTCCTTCCAGATACTCACCATGGCCTGTGCACATGGCACATAAGCAACAAGTATCCCGAACGGCTTCACAATGTATATGCAAACCATCCGACATTCAAGACTGACTTTAATACATGTGTGAAGAAATCATTGACGGTAGACGTGTTCGAGGAGAGGTGGGCCAAGTTAATGGATGACTACTATTTGCACAATCATGAATGGTTACAATCGTTGTATGAGATCAAGACACAGTGGGTCGGTGCCTACACCAAGCAGTTTTTTGCAGCCGGAATGACTACGACCTCGAGAAGCGAAGGTATGAATGCATTCTTTGATGGGTACGTAGGCCATTCTTCTAGTATACAAGAGTTCGTACTAGAGATGCAGAAAGCTCTTGACAGGCAATTTTTCCTTGAGAGAGAAGCCGACGCGGCTACAGTTTACAAAGAAAGAGCCATAGTAGTCTTTTCACCTTTGGAGGCTCATGCGGCTCAAGTCTATACGAAGGAAATGTTTAGACAGTTTCAAGAGGAACTGCTAAAGTCGAATCAATATAGCATGACAAAGTTGCATGAGTATTCCACCAGAGATCTCAAGGTTTATGCGTTGACAAATGTGACGAATTTCGCCAATCCGTGCTCTTCGTCGGCTCCGAGGAGCAGAAGACATTTTACCGTTGCAGTTTGTAAGGACACCGGGTTGGTTAATTGCAACTGTCAACTGTTTGAGCATAAAGGTATACTTTGTCGACACGCGTTGAGGGTTTTTAGCGCCAAGAATGCTCATGAAATCCCTCCACAGTATATCTTGGAACGGTGGACGAAGGAAGCCAATAGAGTCCACGGTCACATTCCTTACGTGCCCAATGTTTCAGTTGATTTCGAGCAATCTGAGACGCTGCGATATAATCACCTTTGTAACATCATGCACGGTTTATCATTGGATGCAGCGTCAACATTCGATGGGTACAGGTATCAAGTTGAAGCAGCCGCACGGGATAAGGCTAACCTTGCACAGTTTAGGGCGGCATTACCAGAAAGAAGAGACAGACCGCTCAATCGAGCTTCACAGCCAGTCATTGACGGCACTAGCCTGCAAGGTGAGGAGGACGACATTTTTGATCCGATTATTTCTCAAACAAAAGGGCGAAAACGAGCAATACGCATGAAGAATCCGATTGAAGAAGCAACGGGTCAAAAAAAATTGCGAAAGTGTGCGTTGTGTAATAAGATGACTGATCATGACAAGAGAAACCATTATAAAGTGTTAGGTATCGAACCTGGCAGTATGGTCGAAGAGGACGATGATGATGATGAGTGTTAGGGTTAATGTTTCAGTTGTATAAATTGAACTTTTATAATGATTAAATTTGTGATTTGGTTTGTGGAATCATAACTTCCGAAAAATTATGTAGTTTTTTTGTCACTTTTTTTTTGCTCATTGCACCTTGGGCACGCTAGTTAGCCCATTTGTATCAATTTCGGAAAAAAACGAGACACATTATTTTTTGGGTTTTCCTACGAAGGCCCTGTTCGGGCACACTTTAGGGCCCAATTCATAACTTCCGAAAAATTACGTCATTTTTTTTGTCACTTTTTTTTTGCTCATTGCACCTTGGGCACGCTAGTTAGCCCATTTGTATCAATTTCGGAAAAAAACGAGACACATTATTTTTTGGGTTTTCCTGCGAAGGCCCTGTTCGGGCACACTTTAGGGCCCAATTCATAACTTCCGAAAAATTACGTCATTTTTTTTGTCACTTTTTTTTTGCTCATTGCACCTTGGGCACGCTAGTTAGCCCATTTGTATCAATTTCGAAAAAAAATGAGACACATTATTTTTTGGATTTTCCTACGAAGGCCCTGTTCGGGCACTTTAGGGCCCAATTCATAACTTCCGAAAAATTTCGTCGTTTTTTTTGTCACTTTTTTTTTGCTCATTGCACCTTGGGCACGCTAGTTAGCCCATTTGTATCAATTTTGGGAAAAAACGAGACACATTATTTTTTGGATTTTCCTACGCAGGCCCTGTTCGGGCACACTTTAGGGCCCAATTCATAACTTCCGAAAAATTACGTCGTTTTTTTTGTCACTTTTTTTTTGCTCATTGCACCTTGGGCACGCTAGTTAGCCCATTTGTCCAAAATGCACCAATAGTAATAGTAAGGCTAATTCAATTTTCAAAGCTTAATATCCAAAATCCAACAATAGTAATAATAATCCATACGAACGTCTATTACATATCAGGATAATGGTAAGGAAGGCGTCTAGCTACACCCTTTTTCAGCTCCCAGGCTATCCTATATCTAAACGTCAGGGCATCGTTTCGAGACCACGTATCATATTCGAGCACATCCGAGCGAGCTATGTAGTCCATGTACTTGAGGACGTAAATCCCGCAATCATGACTGTTATATTGCTTTGGTCGGTTTTGTATTGTCACGACCGTCCAAGGATCAATCATTGTTTTGCTCGTGATGGCTTCCCCCTTAAAATGTCGGCACGCTAGTGGAATGATAGTAGTCTGCATCCAACAATAAAAAAGGATATCAAGCCTATATAACAAGAAGAATAGACAATGAGCGAAGGTCAAGAAATATAAACTAACCACCGCATTGATGTACGTGGAGTACACCTGCGCCAGCTGCCGACCAGGTCCGTCTTCCCTTAGGCTATCGTATATGTGGACCACTTTATTCTCTGGAAAAAGAACTAATAGGAAGAAGTGGCTTGCATGAAGAGCAGGTAGCATGATTAGGTTCGCCTCAGCTGCGTGACATTGATAGTCCGCGTTCAAGTAGGAAAGCACGTTTGCAGATGGTCTCCATTCACCCTTGCTTGTCCCTCGCGTCCTCCTCCATTCTGTGAACTCCTTCATGCTATTCACCATGAAGGGGATAACAAAAGAGGCATACATGTTGAGCTTCAAAGTTTGGCAGGTGTTATAATTTAGCTCTCTAACACGGAGCAGATCTATATACACGTCAATAAGAAAATTTGAAATATCTGTGTTTGGCGCCAACAGTCTTAGATCAGAGTGAGCTAGGAATCTTGAAACTGGAAAGTCTGCTGTAGCGATTGGCTCATGCCCAAAGTAGTGCCGGTCGATCCAATCCCGTTTGGCCAGACTCAATGGCTTCGTCGGTTGTCCTTTATCCGACCAGATGCTTGGGCGCGATGCCTGGATTCCTACTTGGGTCACCTGACTCTGGCGCTGATAGTTGTACGCGTCAGGAGGCAAGCGAGTAGATGGCTCCCACACCTGACTCTGGGGCTGATGGTCGTACGCGTCAGGAGGCAAGCGAGTAGACGGCTCCCACACCTGACTCTGGGGCTGATGGTCGTACGCGTCAAGAGGGAAGCGAGTAGACGGCTCCCACACCTGACTCTGGGGCTGATGGTCGTACGCGTCAGGAGGAAAGCGAGTAGACGGCTCCCACACCTGACTCTGGGACTGAGAGTCGTACGCGGAAGGAGGCAAGCGAGTAGACGGCTCCCACACCTGACTCTGGGGCTGATAGTCGTACGCGTCAGGAGGCAAGCGACTAGACGGCTCCCCTTGGTAACCCCGGTACGCAAGACTAAAGTTTTGAACTTCAGTCTTGTACCTCTCAATGGACCTCTTGAGATTGTCAGGAGCCTGCGCGACAAACCAGTCAAACCCCTCCAGCTGCTTGAACACCTCAGTGCCCTGGTCAACCTAAAAAACATGCATACAAAATATGGCTAATCATTTCAGGCATGGTAGATAAGGTGCGCAAATAAAAATTGAAACAACACTAGCATGACTTACAATGTTCAATGCCCAGAACTGGTCATAGATCTCACGTGGCGCATACGATGTCTTCCTCGCCTGGGAAGGGCGATTCACCCTCGTGCGCGTCACCTTGAGAAACCATTGCAGGTACTCCTCAATGCTGATGCTGTCGGCCTTCAGCGATACAAGGCTATCATATGTTTCTTGCCAGGTATTCCACTGTTGCACCTCGTCGCTCAACAAATTCAAGGCATCAGGCACCTCGAAGTTCGGCCCTCGACCACTCCTGTACGACCGCATGTCTACAGCGGGTTTTGGTATCCCTTGTAGACAGCCAGCTTGCCTCATAGCTCGATCGGGCATCTGAAACTCACATACTTCGAAGTGAATAAGCGGCACCCGAACCAAACCTGCCAGCACGTACGACACCGGAAGTTGCCAACACCACTCATCCAACCGATGCATCACCTTGCTATATGGCTGCCACGTCACCTGGGATGCATCGAGTATCTCTAGTTCCCCCCGATAGAACTTTAGATGGTGGTGCGGGTCTACCCGTCTCCTCCGGTTGGTCGTAGGCCCCCAGGCCCACACCCTAGGCCACGTCTCATCAGAATATTCCCGCGGTTGTGGACGACCCGTGGGTAGCCTCTCGTAAGACCAAACCTGTGAATGCAAACATTATCTGGAATTAGCACATTGATGCACGAATATATTATTGACACGTCAACCAAGACAATAAATGCTCAAACCTGTAATAGAGTGAGGCAGGCGGCAATGGACTTTGCACTCTTTCTCGATGCTTTGTGCAGTGCTCGATATAGGTGCGCAAGGACAGCTGAACCCCACGAATACGAGTATACCTCCTCAAGATCCTCCAAGAACACCATATACTTCGGATGCACCGTGTTTTTCGAATGCGTCGGAAGTAATATGGCTCCAATAATATACAGAAGGAATGCTTTCGTATACGTCACGAAATCGTGAGGAGTGTATTCATCCGGTAGCACGCCATACTGCTCTCTCAGCCATTTAAGTTTGATGCCGTTCGTTGTAAGAGCTTCCCTCGGAATTCCCGGAAAATACTGCCTAGCCATCTTCGCTATGGATGCAGACGTTTTGCTCGAAGTAATGGGTTTGCCGTGACATGGGATTCCAAGTATAAATCCGACGTCCTCTAATGTAATAGTCATTTCACCAAACCGGAAGTGAAATGAGTTCGTCTCGCTCCTCCATCGTTCAACTAGAGCGGATATAAGGCAATCGTCGTGTCGAGACCAAATCCCGGGATCGGTGAACATAGATAGATTTTGACGGTGTAATAGTTGTATTTGTTCCTCGTTTAGTACCCACTCATCGTGGTGACTTGTGCTTTGAATTGTTTCCAAAACACCCCTATCGACACCGTCAAATACGTGCCTCGCGACGTGGTCATCGTCATCGTATAGGATTGATGTATCATGAGGTCCGGCGTTGAAATCCATATATCTAAGAACAAAATATAATCGTAAACCAACTTAGTATCCATAATATTTACATTCCAAAACTATAAATGGATCTTTAACCTAGCTTACCAACGCATTACCAAAATGCCCCTGGCATCAGAACGATCTCAAAAGTGCATTGAAATGCTATTTTAAGCTTCCCGAATTCATTCTTGATCTAAAAAGTATTCTACGGACTTTTCGCCCAAAAATCCCGAACCGGTGTCCGGATCGAGCGCTTAAAAGCCCGTTCGGCCAAAAAAATAGCTAATGACTTCGGAATGGCCCGAAATCCTGGGGGATGAAACTTCCCAACATCCTAGGGTTCTCATAAAAGTTTCGCGCTAAATCGCGCTGGCTTGATATTTTAAATTATAGTGCAAAGTTTCAAGGTTCCGCGTATCAGTTAACCCCTTTCCAGTATTTGAAAAACTCTGAAATTTTTCCCTGATATAGATCTTTTAAAAATAACTAGGGTCTCTTTTTCGCACTTTGGAAAAATCTAGCTCTAGCTATTTTTTATAAATTCGTGAAAAATCCTAATTTAGACGCCCTAAAAATCGCTAAGGAAAATATTTTTCATCAAATACAGCTGCTGGCTGTGCAGCAGGATTTCCTACAATTGACGAGCCATTCCTAACATAAACACAATTAACATTTGGTACAGACAACAGTTATAGCATAAAGTTAACGTTATACAAAGATATACATCAACAGTCAACGCTATCCATTCCTACACATCAGTAGTCAACTTTATACATTTTTACACATTACCCCTCCCTCCGTTTCCTTCTCGCTCTAATCTGGAGAAAATCTATTCCGTTCTTGAGCGAGTGCTATGTACCAATACTCCTCATCGAGGAGCATTTCGCGCCGATCCCTCGGCATCGGCCTCGCCGGATGAGTTTCTCGTAACCCATCTTGCATCATCCGAACCACCCTTCTCCCTGCATCAAAGGTATACTCTTCCCTTTTATTCGCTTGTGCCAACTCCTCACGATGACGTCGCTCTAACTTTTCTACCTCCTGCCCCTCCATGGCTCGCATCTCCTTCGCCTGATACACCAGGTGATCCCTTTCCCTCACTACCTCAATATACCTTCGTTTCCAAAAGTTCTCCACATGATGTGTCCGGTATACGATGTTACCAACCTTCACAAATCCCACCGGCACCTCAGGTTCAGTCTCTTCCTGTTCCTCCTCCCCATCCTCTGGTCCGGACAAATCTATTTCCTCGGGCTCCTCGTCATTTGGCCAGGGGTCCTCCTCGAGATCTTCCTCCTCTTCGTCCCCGGCCATGACGTGCTCATCAATCCATCCAGCTCCAGCCATAATCTCCTGCAAGGCATATGAACTCACATCAGACTTACAACACGGTACAAGTAACTTCAACACCTTTCTGCCCCCGCACACACTTAATATTTATGTCTAGTTCTACGAACTTTTCGCCCAAAAATTCCAAACCGGTGTCCGGATCGAGCGCTTAAAAGCCCGTTCGGCCAACAAATAGCTAACGACTTCAGAATGGCCCGAAATCCTGGGGGATGGCTTCAAAACAACCTTTCAGGTGTTTGACTTACACTTCTGGACTAAAAAGTCCTTTGAAAAACTTAACACCATAAAATTACCAAAATACCCCTCTCGGGGTGGCAAATTACCAAAATGCCCCTAGCATCAGAACGATCTCAAAAGTGCATTGAAATGCTATTTTAAGCTTCCCGAATTCATTCTTGATCTAAAAAGTATTCTACGGACTTTTCGCCCAAAAATCCCGAACCGGTGTCCGGATCGAGCGCTTAAAAGCCCGTTCGGCCAAAAAAATAGCTAACGACTTCGGAATGGCCCGAAATCCTGGGGGATGGAACTTCCCAACATCCTAGGGTTCTCATAAAAGTTTCGAGCGAAATCGCGCTGGCTTGATATTTTAAATTACAGTGCAAAGTTTCAAGGTTCCGCGTATCAGTTAACCCCTTTCCAGTATTTGAAAAACTCTGAAATTTTTTCCTGATATAGATCTTTTAAAAATAACTAGGGTCTCTTTTTCATACTTTGGCAAAATCTAGCTCTAGCTATTTTTTATAAATTTGTGAAAAATTCTCATTTAGACGCCCTAAAAAATCGCTATTTTGGAATCTATAAATGTAATACCGCTCATCCGATCTCGGATTGATCTGATTTTTGTTTCCTTCAATTTGTATTTTTCGTTATCTTTGATTTGAGTCTACAATGACTATTTTTGAACTTTGAAATTAATATTGAATTGAATTATAGGAAAACCCAAAAAATACTTACTTGTTTTGACTTGATATATTTAAAAAAAAATCTACCGATCTTCTAGCGGTTATCCACCGAGCTTCTAGCGTAAAGACGATGGAGAGTGGAAGAAAAGTGGAAGAAAGGGTCAGCGGAAGAAAGGGTCAGTGGAAGAAAAGTGGAAGAAAGGGTTCGGGGGAGGAGAGTTTATAAAGTGGAAAAAAAAACCGTGAGTGACCACGTGGCATCACGGAGGGGAGGGGGGGGGGGGGCATCACGGGGGGGACACCACGTGGGGTGGGGGTGGGGGACCGCAACAAACAAGGGAGGGGGAAGGGGGCCATGGGGGGCATCACGGGGGGCACGTGGGGGGGGACCGCAACAAACAAGGGAGGGGGAAGGGGGGCCATGGGGGGCATCACGGGGGGGGGGACACCACGTGGGGTGGGGGTGGGGACCGCAACAAAGTGTTGCGGTTGGGCATGGTAGGGGGACGGGGCCACGTGGCGGGGGAAGGGGATGCCACGTGGGGGAGAGGGGACGGGGACACGTGGCGGGGAAGGGACCGGGGACCGGGGGAAGGGGCCAACCACAACACTTTTTGCGGTTGGGGGCATGGGGGGGCCATGGGGGAGGGGAGGACGGGGGGCCATGGGGGAAGGGAGGCCACGTGGCGGCCGAGGGGAGGACGGGGGAAGGGGGCCATGGGGGGAAGGGGGAGGCCACGTGGCTGCCGAGGGGGACACCACGTGGGTGAAGGGGGCCAACCGCAACTCTTTGTTGCGGTTGGGCAGGGGGTGGGGGTGGGGGGAGATGGGGGGGGGAAGGGAAGGGGGGCCATGGGGGAAAGGGGGAGGGGGTCCATGTGGCGGAACCGCAACACTTTGTTGCGGTTGTGTATCGACAATAAAAATACCAACCGCTACAAAGAGTAGCGGTTTGGTGGTAAGCAAAAATACCAACCGCTACTCTTTGTAGCGGTTTGGTGGAGAAATTTTATTTCTCCACTAGTGGGTGTGGATCGGCTCCCATATATATATATATATATATATATATATATATATATGGAGCTGATCCGTTGATAGCGCTAGCAAAATAGGAGATCTTGCTAGCGCGATTGACCATCCATCCCGAAGGGATGGACGGCCCAGATCGCGTATTTTTGCGGCGCTGTCAGCAGTCCGCTACACAGTGTAGCGGACCATCCTTTTTACCATTTTGCCCCTCCACCCCCTCCGCTACACTGTCTAGCGGAGCACATAATTGGGCCCACGTTGACAGCCAAAATGTCGTCCGCTAGACAGTGTAGCGGACGACTGACACAGT